>CM017914.1:20681231-20702286 GCA_008369825.1 Triplophysa tibetana | reverse complement strand
GAGAGAGAGAGAGAGAGAGAGAGTTATGACACACTGAGATCAAAATCAGAAGTGTCTTGTATTGTGAGTAGTGTATATATTGATAAAATTTCAGTGAGAAGGGCAGAATGACATCCATGAATCAATCGTCTACAAACACAAATAAATATTCTACATCACATGAACATTAGAGTGAAGCAGGATATATAAATCTGACATTACATAGTTCAGAAATCTGAGAGAATACAGAAGTCAGAGGTAGTTAGGTAATACTGAATGATAGGAAGTCATCAACAAGAAACAGGGAAAGAGTTGTGCTCTAAATGAGACCGATAAAGAGGAAGAGGAGTATGTGGGACAAAAGAAAAGTGTTTTAAATGTGTCATTACTGATACAACAGAATTAAACATTTCATTCTAAATAGATTATATCAAAATAAAAGAATAGTTGAATAAACTGATATACTGAAGGATTCTAAATAAATCCCCATGTCACATTAAAAAGAGGGATTAATGAATAAAAGAAGAAGAATGTGTTAAAACATCCCAGCACTGTGTGGTTTGTTTCATTTTAGACAACTGAACGGTTCACCTCGTCCCTCTCACAGTGTATCATATAGAACAAAAGTCAATCTATATCAAAATCTCTTCTATTTTACTCATTTTATTCAATAAATACTCATTGATATCCAGCATGCGTGTGTCATCTTCTCAGGTCTGACATCACGCACAACAAACACACATCACACAACACTGAGCTCAACACTCACAGACGGACATTCAATTATTCACAATCTGGATAAATATAAACCCTGACATCTCCTCTTTCTGCATTCTGTGCTTTTAATTCATCACTTCACACAAGCTTTCTACAGACTCTCTCTCTCTGTCGCTCTCTCTCGTCTCTCTCTCTCTCTCTTTCTCTCTCTCTTCTGTCTCCCTTTCTCTCTCTCTCTCTCTCTCCGATTACTCATCCCTGCAGGAAAGAGATTCTAGTATCTAGGGTGGCAGCCTCCATGAGGCCAATAGGTGAATATTGAGTAAACAGTGTCAAATCATCTTCTGTTATAATTCAAAACAATCTGGCTGCATGTGAGGACGTATTCTGAAAAGATGGAGACATGTGGACATGTATGTAACGTGTTCCCTGCATCATTAGACACACCTGCCTGTCTGCCATGATCTTCTGCATGATCTGTGTCTGGTATTCTTATCTGTGTGTCTCTGTATCCTTTATCATAAATACACCAAAACAACACTTGTTGAATGTTGTGAAAGTAAGGCAATGTTCTCCTTATCTGAAATCAAACAGATCTTTTAAACCTGAAACATATTCAAATAAAAACAGAACAAATAGATAGAAAGAGACTTTATTTTACCTCGTGCGCACATCAGCCAGACACAATGAACAAAATACACAAACTGAGACTGCACACACGCTACATCACTACACACAGGAATACACGTCTACACTTAGTAGTATACTCACTATAGGTTGAGTTCAGATCATATGTTAATCCATATGAATAAACCCGACGAGATCACGACATGAGGTCCGATGGTCCACGGATGGCGTAGAAACGCTTAACAAGACGCGCGCGGGTGTGGGTGCTAATAAACGACACACTAGTAAATACCCCAATTAACTGTAATGAAGAGAACACACAGACACACCAAAACACACACACACACCCTGTCTTAATGCGCGCGTGTGCGCTACACTTGTCTGAGCGACGAGTCAAATAAATGTCACGAGCTCCTCTCCTCCCTGCGCGTGTGAACAGCTCTGTCTCGTGCAATGATGAAGAGGATGATGGTGAAGATGGGATTTCTGCCTCCTCAATGCACGCGCTTCATGCTTTAGACAGACGGCACACACACACACACTCGGTCACGCACGCACACTTACACGCGCGTGTCTCTGGCGGAGCTGCACCTCGCGCATTTATTTATTTATTTCATATTTTCTTCTCTTTCAGATGTCACGCGTGGGCGGTGGGAGGACTCGATGGGTGACTGTGACGTGGCGGAGCAGAGGCGCGTTTTCATTCAAAAACCATCACATTATTTTTCAATATAACGAAATCTCTAACAGTGGAGCCTACATTTACATTTTCACATATGCATTTGGCAGACCCTTTTATCCAAAGCGACTTTCATTGCTTTATCTTATACATTCGTTCATAGGTACTTAGGTATTTGCAATCCCCTGGAATCGAACACACAACCTTGCATTGTTAACGCAATGCTCTTACCACTGAGCTACAGGAAAGCTAAAACGTTCTTCACTTAATTTTAGTTATTTTTTATTTTTTAAACGCAACAAATTACAGCAAAGCAGTGTGTAAATGATCATTTTTTGTTGGTTGTTATCAGATGGTGTGTTTTGTCAACCATCTAAACTGTCAACACCAAGATTTTCTGTGATTAACAGTATATCCCATATATCCCACAGAAAAAAATCACTTAAATGATTTTAAAAGATTTAATCAATTTCACATTACTGTTTATTTTTGTGATATTGAGAGTAGTTAAAAACCAGTTTGAAACCATGCTGCTTTTTGAGTCTTAAAAGTAAATGCTAGATTTGTCAATGTTTTTAATTCATATGTGAGTTTTTATCACTGATTGGCCCAAAGAAGAAAACTCAAGAAAAGTTTAGTCTCAGTTCTGGAGAACAACATGACTGGTCCTCACATTGTGCACAGAATAGGTTGTGTTGTGTGGATTGACTCACAGTTGTAGGTGTCACTCTCTCAATGCAGAAGACTCTCTCCTCTGTGACACCTCTGTACACTCCTGTTTCACACCTGTCATTCCACACCTGCACCATGATGTTCAATGAAGCATCAATGATGACTGAAGGTCACGTGATCAGCTCCATATTTATAAAAAAGAGCAAAAGAAAATCACAGAGAACAAAGTGCTTGTGAAGAATCTCCTTCTTTCACCATTTATTCCCCCTCATGTCATCTCCAAAGCTTTCTTTTGTCCAGTACAGTGCTTCCTGAGACCTTCTATAGGCCACTTGTAGATCTTTGTTTGCTATCACCTTCACCGAGGCAGAACAAAATAATTCAGAGAATAAAAAGATCTAAAATTTCTAACGCATTCTAATGTATTTATTTTTAACCAAGCTATGAAAGGCCAAACAATTATGACAGAACATACATCATACAAGCAAAGCTGATGTTGAATTCAACCTGTGTACTTTTCATAACACTGCCCTCTAGTGCCACATCTGACTATCACTTATCCCTTTCACAAGACACTTCAGTTGTTGATTTGTTTTTCTTTCTTCCCTGCATTGCATTTTGGAAATCGTCTTCACGTGAAGCATATTTCATTAAAGCAGACTAGTAAAGGGACACATTTAAAACTAGTATTGTTCAAATGTTGAAAACTCTGTATTATGTCTGTAAACCCAAATCCCAGATCAAACCCTCACACATACCCAAAATGTGACCTCTGCTTTTGACCCATCCAGTGAGTAGTGAACACACGCACAACAAGTGGTTAGATGCCTTGCTCAAGGGCACCTCAGTCATTGCTGAGGATCGAACCAACAACATTCTGGTCACGAGACCAACTCTCTAACCTTTAGGCCACGATTGCCACAGTGCTTACAAGTAAAGTAATAACATTACACCGTTGAGATACCCTTCAGATGAAAAAACTTACTTGTCATATACAGTTGGTTTGGACATAAATACATACAGTGCCAATATGGAGACATATTTATTAATCTTAACCTGAAAGTATTACAGACATTGCTTTGCAAATGTAAATAGAATGAATTGTAACAAGACTACAGATTTTAGACAAAAGACCCAAGCATCATTAAGTGTAGTGTTTAAAGTGTTTTTAGTTCAACATATTTATACACAAATACCATAACATACTACATGTATAATACAATAATATACTACAAGTTATTCACTAAGTTTAGATATTTAAAGAAGAAAAGATATAAGCCCTAACCCTGTAAAACATGATTAATCAAACACATATGTACTCATTATAAATTGAAAATCATACAGTTTACAATCATGTGTACTGTATAACTCACTATGTGTAGTGATGAGTCTCACATTCATTTGACTGATTATACAAAAAAACAGTGTTCATTTTGACATGACTCAATATTACACCAAATTTGGACATGATCACAAGTCCAGCATCATTACAAAGGGCAGCAGAGCTTATGTAACAGTACAACATTTACGTATATTTAAAAGAAAGATTTCATACTACTCAGATATCACACATTCTAGGTTTTAAGTAAAAAAATGTGTCAATTATGTTGATATAAAGATTTAAAGATGGCTCTAGAATCCTATTAACCCTCAACATGCCCCTTAACAGGTCTTCTACTACATCAGGGGTGTCAAACTCAGTTCCTGGAGGGCCGCAGCTCTGCACAGTTTAGCTCCAACCAGCTCTAAACCGCACCTGCTTGGAAGTTAGTGGAAGCTTGGAAGCTAGTAATCCTGAAGATGTTGATTAGCTGAATCTGGTGTGTTTGATTAGGGTTGGAGCTAAACTGTGCAGAGCTGCGGCCCTCCAGGAACTGAGTTTGACACCTGTGTACTACATAAATACAAATAGATTACATAAATTGTCATTTTGTACATCCTCTGGCTCCTACCCTCTCTTGTATTTTTCTCTCAAATGCTGGTGCTAATGTGACTGATTGTGTTGTTTTCTATAAAGTAGATGCTTGTATCTCCTCCTCTGGGGCAACTTTCTGTAATTTAATTTCTGGAGGTCTTTCTGTTTCTGTCATATCTCTTTTTTCTGTGAAGAACCCTGTCAAAACTGTGAGTTCCATTGCCAAATGAAGACTTTAATATCAAAAATACAATAAAAGATATACAAAGGTGAGTTGCCTGCAGAACAACTAACTTTGTCTGGTTAGGGAAAGACCTTTCTAGTGGTCTTCACACACATGTCAGTTAGTGGAAGTTACCATTATCACTTGAAACAGATGTTCTTCCCCAGCATGCCTAGCTGGTGAGGCACCAACAATAACAAAGACTCTATATGTACAACTAGAGATAGACTAACAAAGACCTAACTATGTAGAGATAAGCTTATAATAGGAAAATAAATGGTACATCATTCCTTCATATTTTGGTTAAAAAAAAAAAGGTGGAGGTGGGCATACTAATTCATCTTCCGAATCAGTGGAGTCACTGTCACAACAATTTGCGGGTACGATGGCGACAGACTGTCCGGTAGCTTCCACTGCAATATTAACAAACAAGCAAAGAAAATAAACAGGCAAAATGTTTCATCCTGAGCTAAATCATAATCAGTGGCAACAGTAAAATCACCCTTCTCCTAGACAGCAAATACAACAAGCTACAGTATCTTTTCAGACACATCTTTTCTTTGGTGACCCTGATAACTACACCAAACAATTTGAATGTATGTTATATTTAAGTAGGTATTGCAACATGTAAAGCCTGTTATGCATATCACGTCTAATGTGAAAGCAAAACATAATTTTATCCACTTTTAAAGAACATTACAATTAATACCATGGTCTGTTTGAATACTGGATTGGCTGGAAGGTGTGCATTAAAAGCCTTTAACGCACGGGTAGCTCCAGTCAGTTTGATTACATTTCAAATTAACTGACAAAATAACTATTTTTCACCTGTTTGATCTAAAATGACAGTGTGAACATCAATAAAAGATTTAACTTGGCAAATAACCATGGTATCCTTGAGATAGTCCACAGCTAGGCGTTTGTTAAAAGGATTTTGATGCACTTTGCAGAGGGTTGTTCTTCGCCAAGCGCATGGCTAGCTGTGGACTATCCCTTATATATATATGAAGAGTTTATTTCCTATATGAGATAAATAAATCATGATTTTATTGTACATTCCAATTAATATCAATCAAACTGTTTTTTTTATTTAAGCCATAATAAGTCAAGAAATAAAGCTTACTGACACAATAAAAACATGAGAACATACTACAAAACCCACCCCAAAAAAGTTAAAAACTGAAAACTCTTCGTATATATATAAATATCAGTAATTAATACGGTGTACTTTATTAATTATACTTCACTGACTCACTTTTTGTTATAAATCATTATTATTATCACTCTTTATGTTTGGCACTGGGACTTGGAAATATATATAAAAAGTAGGGCTGTCAAAAGATTAATCAAGATTAATCGCATCCAAAATAAAAGTTTGTGTTTACATAATATATGTCTATGAACTGTGCATATTAATTATGTTTTTATAAATATAAACACATACATATGTATACATATGTAGGAAACATTGACATGTATTTATTTATATTTACCAAGAAATTAAATTATGTATGAATGTTTAATAACTTTTAGATTTTTCTTAAATATATGCATGGATGTGTATGTGTTAATAAATACAAAATTATCATGCACAGCACACAGATATATATTATGTAAACACAAACTTTTATTCTGGATGCGATTAATCGCGATTAATCTTTTGAAAGCCCTAATAAAAAGTATTAAAAAACTGTTTTATCAGCGTATTTGGACATCCAAGGTTTCGGAAAGATTGCGACGATAATTAAAAAAAAATTTTCAGTAAACATTCGTATACACATTATTAAACTCACTGTTAGTCAATGATGTGCTGAGCATGTGCACATTTCTGTCCGCTGGTTCAGATGTTGTCCTCTCTGTTAGCTCTCTCTCCAGCGTACTTTCATCTCCAACTGAAGGCAGGTCCAGAATAAAAAAACATCATTATTATTCATTATAGTCACAGGAACATACAGACTCTAATCATCCTCAGATGTTCAAATAAGAATGACTGCACACAGACACAAGGTTCTTCACTATATTACTGAGTTTATGATATTGGTGTTTTTATCTCCTTACCCTAATCCTCACACAACCTACTGACATGTTTTGTTTTGACAGAATAACAGAAGAAAGTGAACAGCCGATACAATAAGAAAGCAGTGACAGAATAGTTAAAGACCAATGGCTGGTATATACTACAAGACCTTTAAATCTGAACAGGATTAGGGTTCATTTAGAGTACATAACATGAGATCATGAAAATGACATTTCATGCGTTGAGTAATGTTGGCGTGTTTGAAAGTAAGCAGTCTGCCAAGTTGTAAAGGGGAAGGTGAATGAATAACAAAGTTATTGGATTGGAAAAAATGAGTTGACTCCGAATCAAACAAACGAGACGTCCCTAGTCCGATTCGTGAACCGCCGCAGATTTACATCACTAAATATAGTACCTGCCTACGTTTTGCTAGGACTGCCTGACAAAACTTCACCCTTCCTCCCCAAACACTGTAGCTCGTGAGCCTCAATCATGGTAGACCAATCACAGCAAACTAAATCCAACCATGGATATTATTTAATTGTGAAATGAGTGTGCAAGTCTGCAGTCTCATGCCCCAATGTATTAACCCGCTACACTAACTGGCAGTATGGTCATTCATATCAAGGGTTCTCAAACTTTGGGTCCTAAGGAGGGTCACGTAAAGCCACTTGCTGTTGCAATGCATTTAAAAAGTTTATCCAGCAACTTACAATTACTTGTATAGTTCACACGTTTATTGTGCTTGGACACTGGATGCGCAAGCTGCATTTACAGAGCATGAAGATATTGGCCTCCTTTATTAAAACATTAAAATATAATCGAAATTATCAATCACACATACAATATCAAGGGGAATAATATAAACACGTATGCCATAATTTTGCAGGCCAAACATAAGGTAATTCATGTAAAGAAAATAAAATTAAAGGGAGTAAATGTGTGTTTTTTCCATATTTTCTTTTTAAAATGTGTGCCATCAGATAGCCTAGCTTCGATTATACCTTTGCTTGGTAACCTCTAATTTATATTCTCTTAATATATGTTTCAATGGAGTCATTATTTACTATTTATGTGTCATTATTTAACAGCTATAGCAGGAAAAAAGAGCTGAATTTAGGGGCTACTCAATTGAGCTTGTCTTAAAACGTTAGACCAACAAGATCCAAAACTGTTGTATTCACTGCCATGGCAGTTAACTTTTCTATGATTATAATTGCAGCATAAATTGTAGCCAGGTTTTCACAGATTAAATGCACTAAAATGCTCCACGGATGTAGCCGTCTTTGATTTGACAAAAACATTTGCTGTTTCCCATCAGTTTAACTAAACTTTATACCACAATCTTACTCTTTAAATTTACTCCAAATTCTTTGGTTTGCCAACGGATGCACCTTTAGATTATAATATCATTTACACAGTGGCAACTAGCAGGGTGAACTCTTAACAGTGATCCGGTGTAGCTAAGAGCGCTCTAGACCAACCTTCCGAGCGTATGACTTACAGAAGATATACTTAAGTTTAGGGGTTGTATGTGACGAGTTGGGAGCAAGAACAGGTTGGTTAGGGTTACATTCAAGGTATAATTTAAAACAACGTAGCATTATGAAGGTTTTGGGAAACGAGGGCCCAATCTGGAAACTGGCACTAACTTTCTGCAACAAATCCAGACCGAAAATCTGGGCAAAAACTGAGCAAAAGTCTTGTAGTGTATTTAAGCCTAAATGAAGACTGTTAACCTGATTTAATGTTTCTTGTTCAGAAAGAGTTAGAAATAGTGAAATCAAATCATTATTATAATAATTAAGGTTGTATAAAAAAATAGGTGGTCTCTTACGGTTTGGGGCAATATTATCCATACTACTTGTGCGTCTCAATGTAGAATCTAAAAATGAAACAAGGTTAACAACATTCATCAAATGAGGTCAGAAAAGGCAGAGAAAAAAACATTGCAGTTGTATAACTCAGTTTAAGAACACTGTTTCGTAATTATTCATTTCATTTTACATGTAGTTTTAAGCATGAAGAAGCTCAAAGGCCATTTTTGCTTCTCATTGTCTCTCAGACTTACCTTCTGGTCTCATTCTCTTCTCTTTTCTTTCATCTTGTTTCATTTCTACAAATTCTACATCAAAAAATTCTTTATCTAACAAGTCTTGATTTATCAATTCTTGAAGTAAATTAAACTCTCCGTCTTTCATTTCTACATCCAACAATTCGTCATCTGACAATTCTTGATCTATCAATTCTTGAAGTAAATTAAACTCTTTGTCTTTCTTTTCTTCAGTAGTATTAAGATACTTTGATTTCATTTTTAGATGATCGGTCTTCTTCTTATCTAAAATAAAATAAAGAAAATTTGTCAATAAACGCATGAGTATTAAACACTTAGTAGTCTAAACACATTTCAAAAATACATAACAAAATGGCCAATTTATTAAAACACATCTACTAGATTGAAATGTTTTTCAAAAGTATAGCACAATGTCTTCCATAAAGGAAATACAGAAGTAAAATTATAGAATAAAAGTACAATAAGTGTAGAGACAGCTTATAAGTTTAGCAACAGTACTGTAAGTTTTACCTCTCACTATTAAGTCTATTTTGGCCTGCATCTGACCTCCAACATGAAGGACCCTGCATGTGTATACTCCTGAATCTGACTTCTGAACATTTCTCAACGTCAGAGAAAGATGTCCTCTTTCAAGCTCTTGGTGAGACAAATCCACGCGATTCACATAGTCGCTACTTATTGTCTCCTGCCCACAATTATACTGAGAAATGAGATGTGTTCTTCTCATCCACTGTATTTTCATGGACACAGCGCTGGTTTCAGGTAAGAGATGAACAGCAAATCTGACTTCTTCTCCAGGCCCAGCATATATATTGGGAGTCTGAGACACAAGTCGAACATTTTCAGCTGGAGAGAGAATTACATTTGTCAGTAGCATGAACAGATCCTGTTAGACACATAGTCATACACAAACATATGCTATACAAAATATACTTCATTTTTTTGGAATAAACAGTTAAACCAAGTTCAAACTTGCTGTCAAATGTTTAAAACTATAGATGTGAAAATAGTCAGTTTTCATGTTGACTGATTATGAAAAATAATTATAAAACAGTCAGTTCTGGTCCTTGATTCTGATTGGCTGAGCCGAGTTCTAAGTAGTTATGAAATAACGCGAATTATAACTGCTGATCCCATTACATATAACCTAAATATCAAGTATTTCATTTATTTGATGCAACCTTGCTATGCATATGGAATTGTCGTTTTATAAAAGCAATAAACTCTGTGAGCGAAGCAGTGCAGAGATACATTGCATTTTATTACAGGTGAGGGGTTTTATTGACTCTGCTTCATGTGGGACCACAACTCCCTCATATGTTATAAAATGCACTGCTTCACACGACTTATTGCCTTTTTATAAGTGAGTTTTTTCTTAGCCTAGTCTTTGATCATGAAAAGTATTTTAAACCATAACCACCATAAATGAACAAATCATGCATGAACTATGAACAATAGTCGTCTCCGTCAAGCACCAAAGCTGATGACACATCAGTTAATAAAACAGATGATCATATCAGTCAATGAACACATCAGTAAAAGTGCAGAAAAGAGTATTCATGGTATGAAGTTTGAGGTATCATGAGACATGAGAAAATGTTTTGTTACCATGTCAAAACTTGAAATAATTGTGAAATTATTTCGATTTAATTTGAGACTTTAGCTTAATTTTCACAGACTGGGTCACAAATACACAGACAGTTTAAAAGGACTTGATGTGTTTCGCCAAATTTGTTTCCACCAAAGTTCAAAACATGGTTATGACCTCGATATATTACCCCAACTACACCTTAACAGCCAAAAGAATACTTACAGATTATATTAAGAAAAATATATTCTTTTTTTGTTAGCTGTCCATAGATGATCTCACAAGTATAGTGACCCCTCTGTGGCGCTCTGACGTCTCTAAGTGTCAAAGACACATTTCCATTGTGTAAATCCTGCAGTGAGAGACTAACTCTATCCTCATAGCCTCCGCTCACTGTCACCTCTCCATCTTTATGGTGACAGATAAGATCATCCCTATAGTGCCATTTGATTTCCGTTGAAGCAGCACTGATGGCTGGATGAAGGTGACATGACAGAACAACATCATCTCCAGGATCACAAGATACAATATCAGACCGGCACACAAGAGAGAACTCTGAGGAAGAAACAACAAACTTCTGTCAGATGTGTCCATTTTGGAATAGTGTTCATTGTACAGTTGATAAACACAGAGGAATATATTTGGAAGAATGCTTATAACCAGACAGATTTTGCCCCCCATTGTAGGAAAAAATACTTTAATTTTTTTTGTTCTGTTGAACACAAAAGAAAACATTTTGACTTTTGACCACAATTGTATTTTTTCCTACCATAGAAGTCAATGGGGGGCCCTATTGACTTCCTGTGTTCATCAAAACCAAGTAATGTATACAGAATTTGAATAAATGATGAGAGAATTTTCATTTTTCTGTGAAGTCTCACTTTAATCAATGCACTTCATTGACCGATAACTTTTTCAAACTTGCCTTGCAAAGATTCTGCCATTTCTTCAGACTCAGAAAGGTTTAAAACCTCAAGACATCTGAGACGACACAGGTGAAAAATCTACTGTAAGCATGCAAAAACAATGTAAGTGACTGAATGAGCATGTATTTATAATTTTAGTTAATGCTTTATGCAGATTAGGTCTTGAGTAATAACTGAGTGGTTAATCATATTAAAATCTCTTAATTCAAATAAATAAAGTTACAGAGAATATTTTACTAAACATGTATGTGTTACACCAAGGTATTGTTCTGTTTTTTTTAAAACTAGTAATTTATTAGTCTCTTTTGTGTGACATAACAGTTATTGCTCATAAATATGAGCTGTATGTGTGTGCTTCTAAATTGCAGGTTAATTAGGATACTTTCTGATGAAACTAAACAATAAATGATCAAATAACCCCTACTGGCAGATTATTGACACAACTGTCTTTGTACCATATACTGGATTAAACAAATCAGGGCAGAGACAAATTGCGTAATATCCATTAGTTTCAGAGACATCCTGGGCCTCAAAACACGATTATAAATCGTCCAAAATGTCCATTCTTTAACTAACATTGGAACATGCCGTACGGCACAGCTAACGTCCTAGAAATACAAAAGCAGCCTCGGCTACATCGGTCAACTAAAAGACTACAGCTTTTATATTTTATTATATTTTTTAAACGAGATTTAGTGTATATGTGTTGCATTCAACAATAAACTAGCTAACGTTACTTGAAGTTGTTTGTTTCAGAGATCTGTCTTCCGGATGATCTGTCAACGAACAACAGTAAATTGAAAGCAGACATTGGGATTAAAATCACCTAAAATGACTGAATTGTGGATCCAACTATTGCACTTTCATAAAGAAAAAAATTCAAATACCTTCTGTTACAAACAGTACTCCTTTTGGAAAAGCCCAGAAAGATCACAGAACTGAAACACAAGTACACCTGTCTGTGTAAACTTTCACTTTCACTTAATGTCGAAGTAGTGCGTTGCTGCGTATTTACAAGGATTATCACGTGACGTTTAGACTGTATTAGTTACCATATTTGTAACCTGCATTGTATCAATAAAATAAATGGTTCATGACCAAACTGTCTCCTCCTTTTGTCAGATTTACATTTTTAAACCACAAATGCAGAAAATGATACTGTCTGTCTGCACAGAGTTAGTTTGGAGGATAGTATACATGGATTTTGACCTGGAACTATGTCCCCCCCTGGCGGTCAGCAGGTATTAAATAGCAAGTGTTAGTTTTTAAGCAATTAGAACATATAAAATAAGTACTTTTGTTTCTTCGTTTACGTAATAAAAACGCAGCCTTATAATTTTGGCAAATAATAATAAAGAGGTTTCAAGAACAAAACTCTGTAGAGGGGGAGGGACTGACTGTTGCTAGGCAACCGTCAAACTTCAACGCATACATCGCGAGGTCGAGCTGATCAGGATTAATATCACTAAACTTCATATCTATTGGACTAACTACGGATACAACAGAGTTTATATCAAATAAATGTTTCGCGTCGCCGACTCCTGCGTTGAAATCGAACAGTTTAGCAAGAAATGAGAAAGAATGAAAGATCTTTAACATTTTAAGAAAATAAGGTGTAAAATTAAGAGATCACATTGTTTTAGAGGAATGAGCGCGAGGCGGAGCGTTGAGGGCGCGGGTTGCGTCACCTGGTGGGGTTTCGGTCCAGCGCGAGACCTGCTGAGCTCAGGTAATGATCACATTTATTAATCACAATAATACTCAGAAACACATGTTTAGTGTAACGCGATGTATATGAGCTCGATCCTGCCTCTGTTCTCTTAAAGAGCTTTTAATATCAGTTCTATTTAACCACAAATAAACGAGCATACATGTGTTTTTGATCCCGTTTGATGTTTAAATTCTTACAGATGTTCACACAGTGAGGTCAGGTGGAGAGTTGAATATTCTGCTGGTGGGCAGTGGAGACCCCAGACACATCCTGAAGACCCTCAGTGGAATCACAGAGAGTGACGTCATACGTGTCAGTGAAACAGAGACTTTATTACACATGATGTCTCAGATGAGAAGTGATGCTCACGTGGATGTGTTGCAGGTTTGGGTGATTGAGAACAGCATGGAAGTTGTTGCCAGACAGTTACTTCTGATCTACTGGTCACTTCTGAGCCCCGAGACCATCAGTGTGCACAGTGTGTAGTCCTCTGACATTATACTGAGCGTAACCACAGCCTCTCTTCACATGTGATTGATATTATACATGAGATCTGGATTCTAAACTATCAGACACTGACTGAGATCTTAAAATGCTTCACATAACGCTATTTCACCAACATCATACAGATTATAATTCAATGTATGGCGTCTCTATTCTTCTGTTGTTACTATAAGTCACACTTCACTTCATTGGACTGGACTTGACTCAGTTTGTGGTGAATCTGTGTTTCATGTTCTCAGAGAAGACTGAAGTGTTTCTGGAGATCTTTGGGAACTGTGAGATTCGCAGCGAGACGGAAGAGTTTCTCAAACAGGCGTCACGTGATCTCTGTCAGTCCATCACAAACACGCTGGTCTCTGACTCCCACACACATGCGTGTCTTGACACCAGTCTTCTGAAGGTTCACACTCTTCTCTACAGACACATTTCTCTCCTCACTGGGGTCAGTGATGTTAACCTCGGCTCTTTCACCTCAGTTTAAGGAGAGAGATGATTTGGTCCAGATCTTAAAGTCGTGGGAACGACCTCCTTCTGTGCCGGCGAGTGCACGTCAGGTTTGGGACGCCCGTGTTCGGCAGCACCTGGGAGCTCGATATGATTCCCGTCAGGGCTGTTTCGACTGGGATCTCACCATGAAACTGCACCAGAGAGGCGTACGTGACACAACCGTCCACACTTTCTGTGAAGGAAAGTCTCATTAACATCTGTTTTTCTCCTTCAGTGTGGTGTCATAAACAAACATCAGTATGTCAAGTGGAGAGAAAGTGGAGTGGCCTTTGAGATGAGGGAGGGGCTATATCAAACAGCCAATCAGAGTCTGCTCTCCACACGAGTCTTCAATCACGTGAGTGCTTTCCACAAATTTGACCAAACAAATCTTTATTGTTTGTAATGTGGGACCATTGTGTGTGTGTATGGGAAGGGTACACCCTACAGTATGGGGACAAAATGTTTTTGGTCCTAATGAGGAAACAAGCTTATACATCACTCAGGATCAACTCTTTTGAAAATCTGAAAGAGCAGAAAGTGTTGTGTGATTGTGAGGTTTAGGGGGTGGTTATATGATATACAGTTTGTCTGTGGAATGGCCCCATAAAACATGGAAACCCAACATGTGTGTGTGTGTACCAGAGAGGAAACAGGGTTTTGGTTCGAGGATATTGGGGTGATATTGTCTCCAGTCCATATCTGTCCTTTGGCATAGAGACTGATGACAAACACCTGCTGAAGAAACACAACAATCAACATGTCAAGGTAAAAACACTTTACTAAAACCATATGTGTGTGATGCTTTATTAAAGTTTTTCATGTATTAATTATAATTATAATGCATTGTAATGTCTCATTAATAATTGTATTACACTCTGCATTTTTAACTTTATAATTCTTTACAACAACATTAAAGTGATATTGTACAGGCAGCTGGTTGTTATCACAGAAATAATCCCTGACAGTGTGATCAGGTGAAGCTGAGGGTCTTGTGTCACACTGAAGGGTCTTCTTTCATGATAACAGTCAGCTGCTTGTACATTATCCTGCTTATTACACAGCTACTTTTCACATGTGAAATAATCTGAAATGTGAATTTGAAATATTTGATGAGCTCATTTTTACTTTATTATGAACAATTACGATGCATCATACCCTGTTAATAACCCCTTATAAAATACAAATACCTATGTCAAATGTATAGGATAAAGCAATGTAAGTCGCTATGGATAAAAGCGTCTGCCAAATGCCTAAATGTTAATGTAAATGTTATAATGCATTATCATTTATACATAAAGGCTTTCAGTAAAGTGTTACCAAAAAATCTCATTTACATTTCAAGCTTTCCTGTGCCGCAGGGTTTAGTGTGTGGCGCTAGCAACAATAAGGTCATGGGTTCGATCCCAGGGACTGCAAACACTTATGTATAGGATAATGTCATGTAAGTCGCTTTAGATAAAACCATCTGCCAGGCAAACAGACAGACTAACTACAAGTGTGCATCATAATAAAACTGAATATACTTTAAAAGGGTCAAATGTTTTTCTCCTTTATATATAATATATATTTACAGCTAGTAGTTGACATTGTATAATATAAAGATAACATTCATGTCATGTTTTACCTTTCTCTGTCTGTCTCTCCTGTTCAGACTGCTCAGGATATCTCTGAAGCGAATGTTCTAGCGTTGTTTGAATGTCTTGCCAGTAGAGGGCGCTGTCCTCTAAATAAAGATGCTCCCGACCCCTCCAGTACCTGTAACCCACCCACAGACGACCCCCAAAGACCCGAGGACACACAAACAAATGACATCGGCTCTCAGACTCACACAAAACCCGCAGAAAAGACGTCACATCCATTCAGTAACATCTCAACACAAGTCATTCACAAACATCTATAAACATCATCAGTACAGATCTGCTAACATTAACTTCTGTGTCTGTGCGCTTTACAGATTTGATGGACATAAAAGGGGTGAAAATCTCTTTTCTGTCTCCAGACTCTCTCAGCAAACTTCCTCTCAAAGACAGACACAAGAACCTGTTTAACACTATCTACTGTTCAGCCAGGTGACACATCACAGAGACAACACACATGACTACACAGAGCTGAGTTTCAGTCTAACTGAAGGATAACACACACCATCTCTCTCTCTCAGTATGGTTCATCAGATAGACTCATCTCTGAGACACATCGCTGCTCCTGACGCTGTTCTGGTCATAGAGCTGGCCACGTGAGTCCTGCATCACACACACACACACACACTGTTGTTTTCTATGACTATACACCTAATGTTATCGTGTCTGTTCAGCCACCTGTTGGATCTCTCTAGAGAGCAGGTGTCAGGCTTTGCTGAGAGAGTGAAGGACATCGCTGAAGAATCAGGATTCACACCCAATCTAAACCAGAGCGCTGATGTGTATTCAACATTCACACTAAAACAGAACTGAACACAAACTGAACTAATGTACCGTCAACTACATGGTGAATTAAAACTCATCCCAAAGGAGATTTGTTTCAATGTATCACATTAACAAACATTACTTTATCTTCTGAATATAAATGTATATTCATGCAACATATGAACAGTTTTAAGTGTTGCTAATTATTTTCTTCTTGTCAACATTAAACAAAAAAACTGTAGGGGTTTTAAAGAGTTGTAGTGTGGGAAACATCCAAACACTTGTGTAAGGTGGAAGAAATCATAATAAAAGATGAAAAGCAAATGGTGGGTTGTGTTTTCTTGTGTTGATGTGATGACGTAAGCATCAGGTGTGATATAATAACACCACAAACACACGTGTGCTTCACCATTTTAATAAAAAATTGAGCTCGTCTTTTCCTTTCCAATATTCAGATATCAAATGTAAAAGAGTAACAGATTGGCAGAGAAAGAGAGTAAAGCTTTGCAGTGATCTTCAAGCAAACAAAGAGCTTAAATATGAGGAAGAGACGAGCGAGAGCGAGAGAATACAGTACTGGTCCAGAACATTCATTCAGAAGAAGGATGAGCTCAAATATTCCTCTTCTCACACTAACATCAACACAACACAAACTCTTGCATTGCTACTGTTTTCAGCTTCACATGTATTATTAGAAGAGCAATAATATTTATAATAATAATTATAGTTTTGAGCAACAATAACAATAAAATCATCAGTGAGGTTTAACTCAAGTAGATTATACAGTGTAAAAGCAGTGGTAAGATCTTCAGAAGACATTCCAACAGTTTCTCAATGAGCGTATCGAAGAACTCGTTTCTCAACTTTATAAAGGAAACAACGGCTGAATATGAGAATAAAACTGAGTTTAACAGATACCACAGAGACAAGGTTCAGCTGCCAAAGAAAACGCTGGTGAAAACAGTGCAAATCCAAACTGAATATTTGGGAAGCTTTGATATTTCTTCATTTTTCTCTCATGAAAGCAACACTATTGGTCAGCAGCAGACTCAGGGTGAGAACGGATGTGTCATTAAATGCAGATTGATGAAGATTGTGTAATGCCAGCTGTTGATGATTGTGAATATAAAGTTCATCAACTAGATGTTCTTCACAAAACATGAGTGCTCGAGGTGCTGTTAGAACATTTTTATATCATTATAGGTCTCTGATCTCACACCAATATTTTGGTCCCTGCACACTAATATTTTCTAGGTTAAGACTTAAAATCGATCATTTTATTAGTTTACAATCTTTCCTCTTCAGGAAGCTACCTTCAGAATATTATTGTACCACAGTAAACACCAACTAAAGCTCACACTTGAGCCGACACGTTAATAAGCTTGAGATGTTTCTCTTCTAATGCCATTCTCAAACTGTTTCAAAACAAACTATGACTGACTAAACACCTTGTGAATGAGTATAAAGTTATGGTGTTAGCAGCATTTTTAAATAATAATAAAAACACTTAAAATGACTTGGACTTCAGTGAGATCAACATGCCACAATAATCAATAAACAGTCTCTGGAAGATCACATTCACTGCAGTCACGTGAGGTCTTCGGAGTCATAAATCACTGTAACCTGACATACAGTTTCAAGCTTCACATAACCTGTTTAAATGCTGTGAGTGCTGTGAGAGCAGGTTAAAGTGTCTTCATCAGAAGATCCAGAGGTGATGCAGTGCTGTGATCTCAGATACGCTAGCGGTTAGATTATTAGACATCTATCATCATCATCATCATCATCATTCTACTAAATCATTTTAAATCTTCATAAACTCTAAACATTAGAAGCAATTGAATGTGATCATTCAGGGAAACGCTGAGAAACCTCTCGCTCCACTATCAAACTCTCTCTCACTTCTTTCTATTTTTATGACGAAGCGACTTCCACCATTGATACATTCTTCATGTTGTTCATGGCTTCATGGCATCGCTGCATTTTATACAAGCATGGAATGTACGAACGCACATTTGTATGACCTAAAGATGCATTCAACAATCATACATACACACTCACGCACGCACACATACACACACACACTCAGTTTTCTATGTGACCTTCTGCTTTTGGCCGTTGCAGTGAACCTTTTGCACCTCTACAGGTGTTTTTTATTCTGAAAGTGGTTTTCCTTTTTGGACCCGTCTGGTTTTTCTGGTGACGTCAGCATCAGGAGGTCTTTCATGGCCTGGACGATCTGAGCTCCAAACTTATGAGAGTCCTGAAACAGAGAGACGATAAAGAAAAACACCTCAACTAAACCACTTTTACACTATTTTTATATTCTTTTTATATTTAGATGTATTTTTTTTACTTTTATTTCTGCAGCAGAACACAAAATCACAGGGACATTTCTCAAAATATCTTCATTTGTGTTCCACAGAAGAAAGAGTGGTATACACATTCTGAAGGACTTGAGGGTAAATAAATGATGACATTTTTGACTTTCCCTCAATACTCCCGTAAACATGAAATATGATCTGTCTTAAAGATGGAAATATTGTTGTTCTTACAGTCTGAGGGCAAGAGAATTTGCTGGAAATGTGGAGGTTGATCATGTTTTCTCCAATGATGATGTAAGACACGCCGTATCCGTCATCCGCCACCTGTCAAAAGAACGTCAATTCACATACAGTCATAACATTACATCAACAGACGTCAAAGTAACGTTTGATAGACAGTAAAGTCTGCTCACTGGACCAAATCCTCCGCCACAGGTGGTGTAGTCTGGGTGATTGACGAAATCAAACAGCTCCACCTGCTGGAGAGGAGTCTGACTGGTGGAGAGACGCCAGGTGTCGGAGAGCACCTGATGCACAAACACACTCAAGTAAAGGAAACATTTGTGAGGAAAGAAGAGCTCACTGAACACATCCACACACCTCCTTGAGGAACGGCGACTCTTCTCCCAGGTATTTGGAGACGATGTAGAGGCAGAGCAGGTGTCGGTCTATACCAGCGCCCGTCATGGCCATCCTGTAGAGGTTCTGGTGTCTCTCAGCCGCCGCGCGGAACAGGTGTCGGCACACCTCCTTACTCTACACGAGAGAGACAAACAAAGATGTTTAGGGTGTGTTGACTGTTTTTAGGGTTTGTATTGGAACGTGTGCTCGCACGTCCTGTGTAAAGGAGTTACCTCTCCGCTCTCGAGCGCTTTGACAAACGCATAGCTCTCGCTGGTGCAGGAACGGACGGTTTCGGTACGGCCCTCGCGGAACAAACGCGTCATAGACGCTTCGTATGTCAGAGTGAACGTTCCTCTATTCTGGATAAAGGGAGGGACGGGAATGACACGAGCGTGAGTACATGATGAAATCCTTTCAGGTGAACTATCCCTTTAAGAGTTCAGTGTTACCCTGTAATAGGCCAGCTGTAAAGCGATCTGAATGAAGGCATCAGGACTGATTTTACACTTCTTGATGGCGCCCTTGCCAAATTCTTGTATGGGGTAGACATGAAAGTCGATATCGTCGGCCAGCGCCTGGGCCACAGTGAGAGACCTCTCCACACGCTCCTGACACTGAGACACAATGAGAAGACCATCAAACACTAACCCTCATCATATACTGGACGCTGTGTCTTTAAACATCACATGTTTTACCTCTGCAGATATATCCCAGCTGAGTCTCTGAGGACGCGGCAGCGATGAGTCAACTTCTCCTTTACAGTGGCCTTCTTCATTATAACCCAACTGGAAGCAGTCTGTTGTCATCACATACTGAGTGAGAAAGAGAGAGATAGAGACAAAGAGAGAGAGATAGAGATAAAGAGAGAGAGATAGAGAGAGAGATAAAGAGAGAGAGAGAGATTTATGTCTGGAGTTGTAGTATTGGTCATTTAAGCACATGGACCGTCTCTGGTTCTCTCACCTCCCACAGGTGAGCCATCACAGGTGCGTCTGCCCACGAGTGCTCAGCGTTCAGTCCATTCTTTCCGTTCTTGTAGAGCACCACAGTGAAAGACTTATCAAACCACCTGAAGCAGAAATGTTGATGTGGTGATTAGCAGAACATGTGACTGATGTCTTCAGGACTGATATAAGAGATGGTTCTGTACGGGGTGAAGCACACGCACCTGTCGTAGCACTTGCCGTGAAACAGAGACTTGGCATAGCGATCCAAATTCCCGGCTGGGTCGTCTCCCATCATGCCTTGCTCATCGTCGTCGAGGGCAACGAAGAAAGCGGCTTTCTCTATGCAGTCCAGAGACCTCTTGTTTACCCCCGCACTAAAAAAGTCCTTTCTGGCCTGAGCCCAAGGGATTCTGGGAAATAAAATTGATTCTGGGATTTAGTTGATCTCACATTTACTGGTAAAAGTCTTTTTCTCTTATTTTCCAAATATAAAAACCTAAAAGTGTTAAATCAGGAGACCTATCAGAACCAAAGTGATCTTAGACATGATGTTCTGTGTTCTGTAATATAAAACTTTATTACAGTATAAAACAAAATATAACAAGTTTAAAATGAAGTGAGTTTATGCTTCAAACAT
>CM017914.1:20663731-20676231 GCA_008369825.1 Triplophysa tibetana | reverse complement strand
GTGTGTGTGTTTGTGTGTACTGACAGTCCCAGTAGGGAGTGTGTGTGTGTTTGTGTGTGTGTGTGTACTGACAGTCCCAGTAGGGAGTGTGTGTGTGTTTGTGTGTGTGTGTGTACTGACAGTCCCAGTAGGGAGTGTGTGTGTGTTTGTGTGTGTGTGTGTGTACTGACAGTCCCAGTAGGGAGTGTGTTTGTGTTTGTGTGTGTGTGTGTGTGTGTGTGTGTACTGACAGTCCCAGTAGGGAGTGTGTTTATGTTTGTGCGCGTGTGTGTACTGACAGTCCCAGTAGGGAGTGTGTGTGTGTACTGACAGTCCCAGTAGGGAGTGTGTGTGTGAGTGTGTGTGTGTGTGTACTGACAGTCCCAGTAGGGAGTGTGTGTGTGTACTGACAGTCCCAGTAGGGAGTGTGTGTGTTTGTGTGTGTGTGTGTGTGTGTGTGTGTACTGACAGTCCCAGTAGGGAGTGTTTGTGTGTGTGTGTGTACTGACAGTCCCAGTAGGGAGTGTGTGTGTGTGTGTGTGTGTGTGTGTACTGACAGTCCCAGTTGGGAGTGTGTGTGTGTGTGTGTGTGTGTGTGTGTGTGTGTGTGTGTGTGTGTGTGTGTGTGTGTGTGTACTGACAGTCCCAGTAGGGAGTGTGTGTCAACACAATGTGTTACTCGTGCAGGATTTGAGAAAGATTCTTCACACGATGACAGAAGAATAAGAGGCACAGAACACAGAAGTCAATGGAAAACAAAGACAGGTGAGAGAGCAAAAGAGAGGAAAACAGATCAGAAGAAGAGAATTACAAATAAAGATTTGGACTATGATGATGTCAAGCAGAAACTTTTAATGATTAATCAGAGAGCTGTGTAATGTTATACATCCGTACAAATCATATTAAGAGACCCATTGAGATTATTGGCAGTGTTTCTGAATTTATTATTTCTAGTTATGTGTTTAAGTGAAATGATCATTCTGTGAACTACTAACAATATTTCTCACAAATTAAAATGTATTATAAAAAAAGCTTTTATTTTCAGAAAATGTAAACTGGAGACGTAGTTGAAATGAACAGAAAAGATGCTGTGTTTTTCATTAGATCTCAATACTGCCAAGAAAACAAGTTCTGATTCACTTTCATGCAACACAACAGACAGATTTTTAGATTCAGTCTGTTTTAGGTGATAATGTGGATTTATCAGTCGTCATGTGTCTTGTCATGCTGTCAGCTGTTGGATGACTTTATGTCACTTCTGAGGTTTAACAGACAATGGACTAGAATGACCACAACACATCAAGAAATTATGATTAAATTAACATTCAGAATGGTCTATTCAATTTTTTCTGCAGATCTGACTTGAGAAGATGTAACACAGTCACAAGAAAGTTAGAAATATTTTAAAGAACTGGGGTAAAAAATAGAAAAGATGCTAAAGATAAGAGATGTTGAGAAATAGATGAATGACAGAAAATGAGGTGGAGACACACAGACATTCTGACGAGTTAAAGTAACTGTGTGTGTGTAATTGGTAAACCCTACGGTATGGGGACACAATGGCCCCACAAAGATGGCAATATCCAAAATCGTTGTGGGGACATTTTTTGGTCCCCATGAGGAAAAAAGCTTATAAATCACAGATTTAACTTTTTTGAAAATCCAAAAGAGCAGAAAGTTTTGTGTGATTGTTTGGTTGAGGGGGTGGGTTAGGGGCAGGGAATACGATGTACAGTATAAAAACCATTGCATCATTGAATGTCCCCATGAAACATGGAAACCCATCATGTGTGTGTGTGTTACCCGTCTCTACTCCTGGAATCCGTGTGGTGTTGAAAATCCTCTCACACTGAGCTGCACAAAGAGGAACATTTAAACCTGGAACACGACTCTGAGAGAGCGAGAGCGAGAGCGAGAGAGAGAGAGAGAGAGAGAATGAGAGAGAATGAGGGAGAATGAGGAAACCAGCATCAAATGAGTAGAATCTACAGGTGTGACAGAAGGTTAAACCGCTCCAGCTGGTTCAGAACGCGGCAGCACGTCTCGTCTTCCATGTGACACCCCTTTCATCTCTCTCCACTGGCTACTGGTTGAAGCCTGCATCAGATTCAAGTCACTATTGTTTGCCTACAGGACTATCACTGGATCTGCACCGGCTTACTTTACACCCTCCTGCACTCCTGCACCCCATCAAGATCCCTGAGTTCAGCAAACCAGCGCTGTCTTGTGTTGCCTTCTCATAAGGACAGTAAATCACTGTCCCGCTCATTCTCCTTCACAACTCTTCCTGGTGGAACATTCTTCATAACTGGATCTGGTCAACCACATCTCTCACAACATTCAAAAAACTACTTCAAACTCATCTCTTCTGTCAATACTTGACAACTGAAAAAAACACTAACTTTCTCTCAACATGGATTGTTCTGGCTTTTGCTTATACTAGTAACTTTGAATCAGGACCTATTGTATTATTGCTTCTGTATGACATAACGCTTATTGATCCCTGAACTCTCTGTGAGTCGCTTTGGATAAAACCATCTGCTAATGGACTAAATGTACATGTAAAGCAGACACAGTTTGTTCTCCAACACAATGACACACCTTCACACTCAATTACATTCACTTATGTTAATTCAGTCATTAAAGTCTTATTCCAGTTGGCTTTTGTAATGTTATAATTAGGATTTCCAAAGAACATATTTTAGCATCATTGTTTCAATAAATGATCTGTGGGAACTAGGAGGCAGCGTCACTCTGTAAACATGAGAACACACTGAACTTTAGTACACAACACAGACTTTGCTTAGCTGTATAAATACTGAATTCACGTCACTTCTGGGGAGAAATGTGTCCCATCCAGAGAAGTACGTAAATGCACACACAAAATCTGCATCGCTCATCTATGACCTGCAAACTTCAATCAATGCAGAGCTAAAACAATCCCAGAGATCAATCTGCAACGGCTCGGGGTGACAGGAACAGGTTTAGCACATCTCATGTGAAGGGACTCACAGGTTTGATTTCCTCTCGGTTGAGTTTCCTGCGGTACAAGAGGCAAGCGTGAAGCGTGTTGCCTGCCCGTGCTGCTTGAATGGGTGTCGGCGTCACGTAGAGGAAGTCCTGAGGAAACACAAAAGACAGAAGAACACTTAGAAGACACAAAGTCGGTTGCTAAAGGGTCGCCGTTTTTTTTCTTTAAATTGTAAGTGTCGTACCATTCCATAGTAGTTGCTATTGACCATAATTGGGCCACGCCCCCTCAGGTAGACATACTCCTCCCACCAATCGCTGACCTTAAGACAAAGAGAAAGAAAATGATTCTTAAATGAACACTTCAACCCATTTCCATGAAAATGTCGACCTTATCATGATCAAATCAACTTTTTCCCTACAGTCTTTACTATGGTAACGGCACACATTATATCAACATGTGTGAGTTCTCTTTAAGTATTTAAAAAATGTGTTGTATTTTAACTGCATGATTTTTCATAGTCAGGTAAGTGCCATTTTCAGGAATGTCACATCACATCCATAACGGTCCATATTCCTCACAGATACACATGAAAAACAAAACAAAACAATGATTTAATATTCTGTGAGGAGGCATCTCTTCTCCATTGGGTTGGTTTTCTTGCTTCAGGTTTGTGCATTTTACTTCACAGCAATCCCACAAAGTGTGTCGTCTCTCATAAAAAAAATTATATTTTTGTCACATCCATAAGGCTTGTTTATTTCCCATTTGGGAAATGTTAAATTTGATCATAGACTGACATTTTTCTGATGTTTAGACTCTGGCGATTAAAAAAACTGATATATATTTATTTGTGACAAATACATTCTCTGAGCATTTTCATGTCACGTCCATAATGCCCAAACAAATCTGTGATGGGGTGGATAAATGATGCAGGTTTGTTATTCTGGGGGTAAATGATTTCTTATAAGAAACACATAAAATAACACAAAATAAAATGACATGGTTTGAGGTTTGTGTGGATGGTTTGTTGGATTGGACGACTCACGTAGTTGGAAGCCCACATGGCTTTGAGTTTGAGGTACCACTGCAGACGGTTCCCCAGACTGCCCTCGAACTCTTTGGCTAGATTTGTCATCCTCTCATATTCAGAATCGTTCATCAGCGGACGCACAGATTCCAGATACTAAAAAGGGAAAGATGTTGAGCGGAACACTAAACTGATCCAATAAAAGTGTGAGTGGTCTTCCTCGCCCACAGAAAACTTATGAGGCTTGTTCAAATCACTACCTATAAATTATGAGAGACAGTTACAGTGATGATGATGACCTCACCCTGTTAACGGTGTCCTTCACCGCCGGTACGGGCAGGTTGGGTAGAGATCCCTGGTAGCTGTACAACAGAGGCTGTCTGCCGGAGAAGATCCGAACCATACCCTGAAACAAACAAAGAGGTTTGGTGTGTGTAGGTCAGGCGTGTCTGATGGAATCCAGGTGTGTCTGAGAATTCTTCTCTACTAACCGCCCAGATTTTGGTGGTGTTGGACACATTCCCATGTTGCTCGAACATCCAGCCGTGATAAGACAGTAACTGCTTCAGACAAAGTCTCATGGTGAAGATAAGAGACAACCAGAGGAGCGTACTGAACAACACAGCCGACACCATCGTCCGGCACTGAATGCTCAGAGAATCACTACAGACAAACACAAAACATCTGTCCAATCACTGCGGGGCATTACACCTTTACACCTCATAACACTGACGTCACATCCAGGGTTAGAAAGAAAAAAGATTGTGGATAGCTTAAACACTCATACTGGCTGAAAATACAATTTGCATTATCAAAATTCTTTATAGAACTGAAGAGAAAAACATTATTTCCATGTTTGTAGCATTCGTCTGAATCAAGAAACACGCTTTTCAGAGAATTCATGGGTGGGAAGCTTTTGAAAAGCTTGTTAAACGAGTCACGTGATGACATAATGATGAGCCTCTGAAACTGAAAAGTTTTTACCAGCAGATTTGAACATTTTGTGGTTGAAATACTCATGTGAGGTCTCTATTCAAATTTATAAAGCATTTGTTTTATTCTTAGTTCATGATTTTTCATTCCAGCCATTTCAGGATTGTCACATCCATGACGCTTCATATTCCTCATAAATGGACACATGAAAATAAATATAAAGAAACTATTTGATGTTCTATAAAGAGGCATCACTTCTCCATTCATTGGGTATTATTGCTTCATGATTGTGTATTTTATTTCACAGAAATCCTACAAAGTTTATCATCTCTCAAAAAATGCTTCCTTTTCTGTCACATCCATAACTCATTTTAATTTCCCATTTTTTTTTAAATATATTATTTTTTCATAGACTGACAATTTTTGAAATATAAACTGATGGTTCAAAATAATCGTAACAAATTCATTCTCTGAGCATTTTTATGTCACGTCCATAACGTTGGAATTGCCCAACAATGTTCTCATCTCAAGACAGATTTCTCAGAATTCTCATTTGCATTTGATCAATTAGGATTTGTATAAGATGAACAAGCCTTGTGGGAGTCAACAATACAACGAGGACCATGATGCATCTTTCAGTACCTGACGGGCAGATGTTCCTGGATTTTTGCGATCAGGCCCATGGAGGGGTCCGAGCGCGTGTACATGGTGGCCAGGATCGCGATGACAACAAACAGCCACGAGGACGGACTAGCAGGATACACGCCGGTGATCACGTTGTTCTGCACGAGAGAGACAATTTACAAACACACAAAAACAAGAATCCACACAAGTTGATACCAGGTGTTTGTGGAGGTCTTCACCTTCAGCCGAACCACACGTTTCTTCCACGAGCGAAGACCTGAAAGATAAACCTGTCTCAGGGCCTGATGGGATAGCTGCAGATCAATCCCCTCTGGAGTTATAGTGAACTGAAACGCCACGGCCTGATGGGCTTCAGCCATTTCTAGACAGAGAGAGAATCAAGTTTAATTGCATCACATGTTTTGTGTGTTAAGTACACATTCAACACAGAACTGTCCCACCCCTCCATCTCACAGCCCACCCCTCCATCTCACAGCCCACCCCTCCATCTCACAGCCCACCCCTCCATCTCACAGCCCACCCCTCCATCTCACAGCCCACCCCTCCATCTCACAGCCCACCCCTCCATCTCACAGCCCACCCCTTCATCTCACAGCCCACCCCTCCATCTCACAGCCCACCTCTTCATCTCACAGCCCACCCCTCCATCTCACAGCCCACCCCTCCATCTCACAGCCCACCCCTCCATCTCACAGCCCACCCCTCCAGCCTCACGTGCTGTTATAAATCGACATGCTTTACATTTTGCAGTATCCATTAAGAGAAAAGCAATGAATGCTGACCCAGACGTTTCTGCTGCGGTTTCATTTCACGTGTTTAAATGCGATCGAAAGACATAAGAGAGTCTCGACAGGTTCAAACTTTCAGGCCCGTCCCATAATTCTCTTTCCTTTATAAATCCATATCATGTGTTCCTTTATCCAGACACACAATATTAATATATATCTTTCTCGCCTTCTACATCCAGACAAGGTGTATCTATGGCAACAGTGTTGTTATAGCAACCAAATGCAAGCCGTTCTTTCATATCTGCCAATGTGACCGTTTGTTATGGTATTAATAAAGATTGCAGATGTCAGTTATAAGTAGCTTAGGGTTCAGTAATCTGTACATACCAAAGAATTAGAAACATTATGTACATTCCAACACATTTACATGTGCATATACTAAATATATTTCATAAAGTTAAACAGTGTGTGATAAAAAGTATATACCATACAGTATATAAACAAAAAAATATTGAATTCATAGAACACATTTATTATATATGTATATGATGACATGCACATACATGTAAATAATCTTAATAATCACTCGTTTTTGAATGGTTCGAGCATTCAGATAAGCCACCAGTCTGTGACACTGACGGTTATCGTGTCTTGAACGAGGAACGAACCGTCACATGCACTTTCAAAAGCGCCCTGAAGAGGGCGACCCATAGAATGAACTTTAACCTAATTTCAGAAAACCCATTAAAATCATTCATTAATGATGAAGTAAAACACTGTTCTCAATTTAGTCGAAATAAGGATACAAAAGGGTTTAAATAATTGCAAATAAAATCTTAAATGTGTAATATTTGTGGCAGGTGTCAAACGATTATGCTTGTTTGTCAACATAACGACATGGAATAATATTAAATAACACCACAGTTCATCATAAACTGATCGATGTTATCAGAACAAATATCTGGCGGGGAAAAACACACACAGACCAAAACAACACACACATCAACGACCTATTTAAGCATACAGCTTTATACCGGCTGTAATACAAACAGTGGTGTTATAAATGTGACCAAATGAAATAATCAAATGTGTGAAGATGAGGTCGAATGTCCGCGAAAAACACTCATCGATGCGTATCACCATCTATCTCTGTTTCAAGGCCAATAACGCTCGCCGACTAGCACACAGCTACAAAATGCACAACTGCAGCGAGCACAAACCCATTTCTGTCCAGTGCAGTGAACCCGCGATCAGCATCATCACACGAGCAGTACAGTGACCGCACGAAAGCATCGCGTCTTACCTGCTGTTTACCGCTGATACTGCTGCACTGATGCCCTGATGACGGGAACAAAGTGACGAAGATGCTTCTCCTTCCTCCTGATCTTCAGGAACACATTACATTCAATAGAGAAATAACCCAATAATGTACTTATGCTGATGTGAAGCGCAGATATCATAAGAGCGGAAGCATCAAGAGATGAAACTGATACAAAGTATATTTGCTTCAAAGTGAAAAAGAATGTAACAGATACGGCGGGAGGGCGGGAATTAAACAAGCGGCTCGGAAATGCGCTCTGATTGGACGGGAGTCGGTGACGTTTACAAGTTTGACCAATGGGCGCTGAGGGTGTTGAAGGACTGTGAAAGAACTGACAGACGAGTGGGCAAATAATCGCTCAGAATGCGACGCGAGGAACTGGAAACGCTGCTGTGATTGGGCGACACGGCTGTTCGTCAAATATTACACAGAGGCGCTACTGAATGTGTTTGGGTGTGCGATGCGGAGTATTTCAATGTTCAATCAAATCAAAGTGTAAAATCACCTCCGCCGTTTTAAAATATACATCTCTATACATATATAATAATTTGAGTTCATGATCACAAATCTGTGTTGGGTTTAATCCTGTTTAAGATTTGGGATTCTTCAGGATTTCTATGGAAACGGGGGGGGGGACACCCTCATACTCGACCCACGTGCCCTTGACTTTACAAGAAAACTGCTCAACTGACCCATTTAGATCTGAGTTGTCTTTCATTTTACACTTCAGTTTGATCTGTTCTTTCCTTTACATGTGAAGGTCTCGTGATGCAGACTGTTGAACGAGTGATTTGACCCCCTTAACAATACTAATTCATTTACTCATGATGAAGCAACATCAGAATAATAAATACACAAACTCTCTGGCGCCACCTCGAGACGAGCAGCAGCATTATTGTTCTGCAGCACTCCACCAATAACTCATCACTTGTGTAGAGAAAGTTCAGTATTGCTTAGTTTATTCTAACAAAACGATTTAATTTGATAAGAGTTCGTCGCAGAATTGGACCAATAATGCTGGATATAAACAAAATGCACATTTTATACAGTACGCGTAGACGTTTCATTAACGCTTCATTGCTCATTTACAACACAAGACAACAAAATTACTGAACGTTATAAAAAGTCTAGGAGCGATAACTGAGACAAACGGTTTTTAAATATAGCCTAGTCACCAAACAAGAGTATACACTGAAATAAAACAACATTGTATTGCTATTTTACAACATAAGACGTACAAAACGTAATTATATAGACCAAGGGTCCGTGTAAAATAAGGGATTCTTCCGTTCAGTCAATATTCGTTTTCCAACCCAAAATGAAAACGGAATTAAACAAAATAAGAAAGGAAATATGTTTATTTGAATAATTATTACCTTTTTCTATATTTTCTTTAATTAAGAAAATGAAATAATGAACATATGACATAATGAATTACGCCTGTATTTTTAACCATGAGCTACAATAAGTTTTTTTTGCAAACAGTTGTAAGTCCACCTTTGTTGAGTCCAAGATCAGGACTAGTGGAGACCGAGTCAGGAACGAGTCCAAAGAGCTTCGAGTCCAAGACAAGACCGAGTCCAAATGAGACGGTCCAGAAAAAAGAATCCTCTTCAAAGCTCAAGACCACATACTCTATTATAATGGTCAAAAAGGATCAAATTAGGTCATTTTATTTACTATAGGTAAAAATATTTCACCGAAGTCACATAAAGCTATAAAATTCTCCACTCAAGAACAGCGATACAGAGACACTCCATCACAAAGTCTTAACTCATCAAGAGCTGAAAACAGAGAGAAGATTCTTACTCCAACTGATCTCAGAACTTACTCTACAAGCCCAAACCCAGCCAGACTAAACCAAAGAGAAAAACACAACAGGAGAAATGTCTCAAACACTAGACATAAGCAACAGCTCAGCAGAGGAATGAATCTGTCATTAAAGAGAGAATATAAAGTGTCAGAATACCTCACAAGTGTAAGACTCTAAACTGAGAGAAGTGTTGATCATGTGTGTACAGACTCAGAGACAGCAGACACACACATGGACATCATGAGAAGAGACTCTGTGTCCACACTGCACACACAATCATGTTTTTCATCTCATGTCCAAACACAACACACATCACAGAAACATTCTTCCACAAACACTTGAACCAGTTTCATCAAATGCTTTCATACATACTTGGAGAAAAGTCAAGAAGCTCAAACCTGCTACAAGATATGTCAAGTCCTGACGCTATATAACAGGATCCTGTCACCCTCACTGAGAACTCTAATCAATAATTTTCTCTTTATATTGAGATGTATATATAGATACTTTATTTTCATCTTAATCTGTATTTTTGCATGTTTATATTGAATTGTCTGTGCTTTGGCAATGTAAACATTTGTTTTATCATCCCAATAAAGCTTCTTTGAATCTAAAGCCAAAGTGCAACTTCAGATTTTCAGTCTTTTTATTGAAGTGTGACGATCATATTCTAGTCTGCCGATGGAAAATGTTCCCACTCTCAGCTTGTTGACTTTTCAGTTTAAACTTCATTGAATCAACATCACTTTTGCCATCGCAATTAATGCTGAAAGAATGAAGAAGTAAGAGTTTCTGAGCTATTGGATGGAGCTGGAAAACATGTGTATTCAAAGATACTTAACCTGCTTACAAGAGCTCAGAACTTGCCAAATGTGGAGGTAATATTTATGAAAGGACTCTATTCTCAGCAGTGAACTTCTGTCCACGGCTCCTCACACCATCAAAACCAATGGAGACTCAAGTTAGATTTGGTTCAAGGAGAGAGAGATGTTACTGCATATGTGTCTTCATAATAATGATCAAGATATTTCTCATTATTTGTTATTTTTTAATTAAACAAACACTTTTTCAGTTAACATCAAGCTCTAAAAGGCTTTATTGGGTAGAAATGTTGAGTTCTTGTGAGCGGGAGGGGAGACTTGAATATTGTGGAGGGACAAACAAAAATCGATCAGTGTGAATAGTTTCCACATGTTACCTTCATTCATTGACATCACTCATCTAAACTGAAATAACTCAAATGGAACTTTGGCAATTGTGACTAAAGATAATTCAAATCAAAACACAATACTTTATATTTAAGCGGCAAGTAGTTTCATCTTTTCAAGATTCTTTAGTTCTCATCATAAGATGCTTTTTCAATAGTGTTGAAGAAGTTCACATCTTAACTTCTTCAGGATGTTTGTTCTTTAATATTTACTCAAGTCATCCATTTATTTAATAAAAAGGGTTCTTTACACGTTAATAAACAATCTGCTCAGACTCAGTTCTTCAAAGTTATAAATGAACGTTGTTCTAGTGCACACAGTGTCTCGTTGCAGTACACTAAAAAAACAAGTGTGCTACAATGGATTCTTCATAACAAGGCATAGAAAAACCAATTCTTGAAAGTTCTTATTTCTTTATAATCTAAAGAACTATTTTCACTACAAAGAACACTGAGGCATGTGAAGCACTTTTCCTTTCAGTCATCTGATCAAAGCAAAAGCATCACACTTAAGCCCCATCTGAACAGAAATGATGTGAAGGGTTTTGTTGTAGGATGCTTAAAAATAATATTTATACGACTTTCTGTTTAGAGAAAACTTTAATGAACCATTTTAAAGCAATTTTTACTGCTTACAAACCGAGTTGAAAGTGGTATAAGTTTGTGGTTGCACACTTCTTTCAACCTGATGCAGACACAAGCCTTGATTCTACCTATTTTACAACTTCTGATGATTCTCATAAAATCACATTTAAACAAAAATGGTCAGATTTCCTCAAATATTACCCAGAATGCTCCCTCACCTACAATTTCCAAATCAACCTTTTTTAACATGATGCTATATTCATAAATAAAAACCAAAGACTCAAAGTGTTCAGAGAAACTGTGAAGTTCAACCACATATGACCTAAAATGTTAAAGCGTCTTCAGAGAAAAACATACTTTAAAATAACACATTCAATCTCTATGACGGCTGAAAAAGTCATTCTATTCTAAATCAGAGCAGAAAACTTCTGAGATGAGACAACACTGCCAGAGAAAGTCTGACTTGTGCAACATAATGTGAAACTGCTGTCACAATACTGGCAGATATTTTATGGAATCCCAACGTTTTGAACGAGCCCTTGACTGTTTTATTGTTGCAGCTGTTGAGGGTGTTTTGTGCTCCACTGGCATCCTAAATAACAGCCTTTAGTAACATGGACGTGCCCGAGCGCTTTAATATGACAAAAAGGGTTTTGTTTTGCAACACCCTTAAAGACAATTGTCTGAGCATTTAAAAAACGTGCAATTCTAAAATCCTATGATTTGAAGTTGAAAATTTGACATGACAGGACACGCAAACGTAACTATTCTTAAATAATACAAATATATTGAAACATAAATCAAGTACGATCATTGTGACTCATTAAATGAAGAAAACACATCACTGTCTTCAGTCTTCACGGCAGAACTTTGTAACCATTACAGACTTGTGATGCACATTTGGCAACTAAATGAATCTTGTACAGTAGGGGCCAGTTCTGTGATCTTACATCCAGACCAAAAGCCACATTTTCTGAAACTACAACAACACAACGCTGGAGTGCCACTATCACATCCGGTCCACATGGACGACAAAATACACGGCAGATTGTTTTAAGGTCTTTGAATGCTGTCACAGCAGGTGTAACTTGAACAAAAAACTGGAGGAATGGTGCGGGTGAGGTGGCGAGATCAGACCGGTCCACTTCGGCTTCTGAGGGATGCTCTGTAAAAGTCAGATTTAGGGTGGGCAGAAGTCTGCAAAGTACGGGTGCTGTAGGGCCTCCTCTGCTGAGATCCGCTGGACCGGATTACATTTTAAAAGATTCTGCAAACATAGATTAAAAAA
>CM017914.1:20626210-20663631 GCA_008369825.1 Triplophysa tibetana | reverse complement strand
AACAGAGTCTTTGTGTTTCCTCGCAGAATGCTGCAGTTTAATTGAAGCCTGTCTGCAGGAGAACCCAAAAGAACGCATTCTTCTGGAAAAGATCCACAACCACACTTGGTTACAGGTAATGAAGATCTGCTCAGGTTTATTTCAATGATATTATTCTCATTCGCTGCACAAATATATTCAGTTAAAACACCCACTTACTGTTCATTTCAGGACGAACATCAGACATACGACCAGCAGAATATCATTCTGAATCCAGCCAATAATGAATCAGTTAATAGACTTTTAAAAGAAGAGATTCCACTCCCGCTCGCCAAAGACAGTACGAGGACAAGAAAGAGAGTGAAGTTGAAGCTCCCCACAGACAGTAGAGCGCCAGGAGGAGATATTCCACTCCCGCTAGCTGCTGACAGTCCGAGGACAAGACAGAGAGTGGCGTTTATGCTCCCTACGGACAGCCAATTATCCGAAGGAGAGATTCCACTCGCACTCTTAACAGACAGCCAATTATCCGAAGGAGAGATTCCACTCGTCATAGGCAGTCCGAGGAGTAGAAGGAGAAAGAGGTTGATGCATGCCACAGGCAGTCGAGCACCAGAAGGAGAGATTCCAATCGCACTCGCCACTGACCGTCGAGCAGCGTTGGGTCGCAGTTCACCTCACTGACTCTCCCAGTGCTCGCTGCCGGATACATGGTGCATCGGGTTTGAGCGCGCCTGCAAGCCACGCCCGCCCTCAGTGCCGTGTTTCCCGGAAGTTCATGAGGAACTAAGTAAGAGCTGGAATCGCCCCCTTTTTCGGGCCGTGCCGTCAAACTAGTTCCGGTGCCCTTTCTTCCGTCGATGGTGGGGCAGCTAGAGGATTCTTTTATGTCCCCCAGGTGTAACGTGCTGTCTCAGTGCACCACAGACAGCCGAGCAACAGGATGAGAGATTCGATCTCTCTCTCTCTGTCTATGTCTCTCTCTGTCTATGTCTCTCTCTGTCTATGTCTCTCTCTGTCTATGTCGCTCTCTGTCTATGTCGCTCTCGCTCTCTGTCTATGTCGCTCTCTGTCTATGTCGCTCTCTGTCTATGTCGCTCTCTGTCTATGTCGCTCTCGCTCTCTGTCTATGTCGCTCTCGCTCTCTGTCTATGTCTCTCTCTGTCTATGTCTCTCTCTGTCTATGTCGCTCTCTGTCTATGTCGCTCTCGCTCTCTGTCTATGTCTCTCTCTGTCTATGTCGCTCTCTGTCTATGTCTCTCTCTGTCTATGTCTCTCTCTGTCTATGTCTCTCTCTGTCTATGTCTCTCTCTGTCTATGTCTCTCTCTGTCTATGTCGCTCTCTGTCTATGTCTCTCTCTGTCTATGTCTCTCTCTGTCTATGTCTCTCTCTGTCTAGTCTCTCTCTGTCTATGTCTCCTCTGTCTATGTCTCTCTCTGTCTATGTCGCTCTCTGTCTATGTCGCTCGCGCTCTCTGTCTATGTCGCCCTGTCTATGTCGCTCTCTGTCTATGTCGCTCTCGCTCTCTGTCTATGTCGCTCTCGCTCCTGTCTATGTTCTCTCTGTCTAGTCTCTCTCTGTCTATGTCGCTCTCTGTCTATGTCGCTCTCGCTCTCTGTCTATGTCTCTCTCTGTCTATGTCTCTCTCTTCTAGTCTCTCTCTGTCTATGTCTCTCTCTGTCTATGTCGCTCTCGCCTCTGTCGCTCTCGCTCTCTGTCTAGTCGCTCTCTGTCTATGTCGCTCTCGCTCTCTGTCTATGTCGCTCTCTGTCTAGTCGCTCTCGATCTCCTCTGTCTATGTCGCTCTCTGTCTATGTCGCTCTCTGTCTGTCGCCTCGCTCTCTGTCTATGTCGCTCTCTGTCTATGTCGCTTCGCTCTCGTCTATGTCGCTCTCTGTCTATGTCGCTCTCTGTCTATGCGCTCTCGCTCTCTGTCTATGTCGCTCTCTGTCTATGTCGCTCTCGCTCTCTGTCTATGTCGCTTCTGTCTATTCGCAATCTGTCTATGTCGCTCTCTGTCTAGTCTCTCTCTGTCTATGTCTCTCTGTCTATTCTCTCTGTCTATGTCTCTCTTGTCTATGTCTCTCTCTGTCTATGTCGCTCTCTGTCTATGTCGCTCTCTGTCTAGTCGCTCTCGTCTATGTCGCTCTCTGTCTAGTCGCTCTTTCTATGTCGCTCTCTGTCTATGTCGCTCTCTGTCTATGTCGCTCTCGCTCTCTGTCTATGTCTCTCTCTGTCTATGTCTCTCTCTGTCTATGTCGCTCTCTGTCTATGTCGCTCTCGCTCTCTGTCTATGTCGCTCTCTGTCTATGTCGCTCTCGCTCTCTGTCTATGTCGCTCTCTGTCTATGTCGCTCTCTGTCTATGTCGCTCTCGCTCTCTGTCTATGTCGCTCTCTGTCTATGTCGCTCTCGCTCTCTGTCTATGAGCTCTCTGTCTATGTCGCTCTCTGTCTATGTCGCTCTTGTCTATGTCGCTCTCGACTCTGTCTATGTCGCTCTCTGTCTATGTCGCTCTCGTCTATGTCGCTCTCTGTCTATGTCGCCTCTGTCTATGTCGCTCTCTGTCTATGTCGCTCTCTGTCTATGTCGCTCTCGCTCTCGGTGTATGTCGCTCTCTGTCTATGTCGCTCTCGCTCTCTGTCTATGTCGCTCTCGCTCTCTGTCTATGTCGCTCTCTGTCTATGTCGCTCTCGCTCTCTGTCTATGTCTATGTCGCTCTCTCGCTCTCTGTCTATGTCGCTCTCTTGCTCTCGCTTGGTAATACAATACATTTCTGACGCTTCACGCTCGAGCCCCTAATAAAAGTCTTTGTAATACAATAGATTTCTGACTCTTCACGCTCGAGCCCCTAATAAAAGTCTTGGTAATATAATAGATTTCTGACTCTTCACGCTCTAGCCCCTAATAAAAGTCTTGATAATACAATAGATTTCTGACTCTTCACGCTCGAGCCCCTAATAAAAGTCTTGGTAATACAATAGATTTCTGACTCTTCACGCTCTAACCCTTAATAAAAGTCTTAGTAATACAATAGATTTCTGACTCTTCACGCTCGAGCCCCTAATAAAAGTCTTGGTAATGCAATAGATTTCTGACTCTTCACGCTCGAGCCCCTAATAAAAGTCTTTGTAATACAATAGATTTCTGACTCTTCACGCTCTAACCCCTAATAAAAGTCTTGGTAATACAAAAGATATCTGACTCTTCACGCTCTAAACCCTAATAAAAGTCTTGGTAATACAATAGATTTCTGACTCTTCACGCTCTAGCCCCTAATAAAAGTCTTAGTAATGCAATAGATTTCTCACTCTTCACGCTCTAACCCCTAATAAAAGTCTTGGTAATACAATAGATTTATGACTCTTCACACTCTAGCCCCTAATAAAAGTCTTAGTAATACAATAGATTTCTGACTCTTCACGCTCTAACCCCTAATAAAAGTCTTAGTAATACAATAGATTTCTGACTCTTCACGCTCGAGCCCCTAATAAAAGTCTTGGTAATACAATAGATTTATGACTCTTCACGCTCTAACCCTTAATAAAAGTCTTGGTAATGCAATAGATTTCTGACTCTTCACGCTCGAGCCCCTAATAAAAGTCTTTGTAATACAATAGATTTCTGACTCTTCACGCTCTAACCCCTAATAAAAGTCTTAGTAATACAATAGATTTCTGACTCTTCACGCTCGAGCCCCTAATAAAAGTCTTTGTAATACAATAGATTTATGACTCTTCACGCTCTAACCCCTTAATAAAAGTCTTGGTAATGCAATAGATTTCTGACTCTTCACGCTCGAGCCCCTAATAAAAGTCTTTGTAATACAATAGATTTCTGACTCTTCACGCTCGAGCCCCTAATAAAAGTCTTAGTAATGCAATAGATTTCTGACTCTTCACGCTCGAGCCCCTAATAAAAGTCTTTGTAATACAATAGATTTCTGACTCTTCACGCTCTAACCCCTAATAAAAGTCTTAGTAATACAATAGATTTCTGACTCTTCACGCTCGAGCCCCTAATAAAAGTCTTGTAATACAATAGATTTATGACTCTTCACACTCTAGCCCCTAATAAAAGTCTTGGTAATACAATAGATTTCTGACTCTTCACGCTCGAGCCCCTAATAAAAGTCTTTGTAATACAATAGATTTCTGACTCTTCACGCTCTAACCCCTAATAAAAGTCTTAGTAATACAATAGATTTCTGACTCTTCACGCTCGAGCCCCTAATAAAAGTCTTAGTAATGCAATAGATTTCTGACTCTTCACGCTCGAGCCCCTAATAAAAGTCTTTGTAATACAATAGATTTCTGACTCTTCACGCTCTAACCCCTAATAAAAGTCTTAGTAATACAATAGATTTCTGACTCTTCACGCTCGAGCCCCTAATAAAAGTCTTTGTAATACAATAGATTTATGACTCTTCACACTCTAGCCCCTAATAAAAGTCTTGGTAATACAATAGATTTCTGACTCTTCACGCTCGAGCCCCTAATAAAAGTCTTTGTAATACAATAGATTTCTGACTCTTCACGCTCTAACCCCTAATAAAAGTCTTAGTAATACAATAGATTTCTGACTCTTCACGCTCGAGCCCCTAATAAAAGTCTTGGTAATGCAATAGATTTCTGACTCTTCACGCTCGAGCCCCTAATAAAAGTCTTTGTAATACAATAGATTTCTGACTCTTCACGCTCTAACCCTAATAAAAGTCTTGGTAATACAAAAGATATCTGACTCTTCACGCTCTAAACCCTAATAAAAGTCTTGGTAATACAATAGATTTCTGACTCTTCACGCTCTAGCCCCTAATAAAAGTCTTAGTAATGCAATAGATTTCTCACTCTTCACGCTCTAACCCCTAATAAAAGTCTTGGTAATACAAGAGATTTCTGACTCTTCACGCTCTAACCCCTAATAAAAGTCTTGGTAATACAAGAGATTTCTGACTCTTCACGCTCTAACCCCTAATAAAAGTCTTGGTAATACAATAGATTTATGACTCTTCACGCTCTAGCCCCTAATAAAAGTCTTGGTAATACAATAGATTTCTGACTCTTCACGCTCGAGCCCCTTAATAAAAGTCTTGGTAATGCAATAGATTTCTGACTCTTCACGCTCGAGCCCCTAATAAAAGTCTTGGTAATACAATAGATTTCTGACTCTTCACGCTCGAGCCCCTAATAAAAGTCTTGGTAATACAATAGATTTCTGACTCTTCACGCTCGAGCCCCTAATAAAAGTCTTTGTAATACAATAGATTTCTGACTCTTCACGCTCGAGCCCCTAATAAAAGTCTTTGTAATGCAATAGATTTATGACTCTTCACGCTCTAGCCCCTAATAAAAGTCTTGGTAATACAATAGATTTCTGACTCTTCACGCTCGAGCCCCTTAATAAAAGTCTTGGTAATACAATAGATTTCTGACTCTTCACGCTCTAACCCCTAATAAAAGTCTTAGTAATACAATAGATTTATGACTCTTCACACTCTAGCCCCTAATAAAAGTCTTTGTAATACAATAGATTTCTGACTCTTCACGCTCTAGCCCCTAATAAAAGTCTTGGTAATACAATAGATTTCTGACTCTTCACGCTCTAACCCTAATAAAAGTCTTAGTAATACAATAGATTTTGACTCTTCACACTCTAACCCCTAATAAAAGTCTTGGTAATTCAATAGATTTCTGACTATTCACGCTCGAGCCCCTAATAAAAGTCTTTGTAATACAATAGATTTCTGACTCTTCACGCTCTAACCCCTAATAAAAGTCTTGTAATACAATAGATTTCTGACTCTTCACGCTCGAGCCCCTAATAAAAGTCTTGGTAATGCAATAGATTTCTGACTCTTCACGCTCGAGCCCTAATAAAAGTCTTTGTAATACAATAGATTTCTGACTCTTCACGCTCGAGCCCCTAATAAAAGTCTTTGTAATACAATAGATTTCTGACTCTTCACGCTCTAACCCCTAATAAAAGTCTTGGTAATACAAAAGATATCTGACTCTTCACGCTCTAACCCTAATAAAAGTCTTGGTAATACAATAGATTTCTGACTCTTCACGCTCTAGCCCCTAATAAAAGTCTTAGTAATGCAATAGATTTCTCACTCTTCACGCTCTAACCCCTAATAAAAGTCTTGGTAATACAAGAGATTTCTGACTCTTCACGCTCTAACCCCTAATAAAAGTCTTGGTAATACAAGAGATTTCTGACTCTTCACGCTCTAACCCCTAATAAAAGTCTTGGTAATACAATAGATTTATGACTCTTCACGCTCTAGCCCCTAATAAAAGTCTTGGTAATACAATAGATTTCTGACTCTTCACGCTCGAGCCCCTAATAAAAGTCTTGGTAATGCAATAGATTTCTGACTCTTCACGCTCGAGCCCCTAATAAAAGTCTTGGTAATACAATAGATTTCTGACTCTTCACGCTCGAGCCCCTAATAAAAGTCTTGTAATACAATAGATTTCTGACTCTTCACGCTCTAGCCCCTAATAAAAGTCTTTGTAATACAATAGATTTCTGACTCTTCACGCTCGAGCCCCTAATAAAAGTCTTTGTAATGCAATAGATTTATGACTCTTCACGCTCTAGCCCCTAATAAAAGTCTTAGTAATACAATAGATTTCTGACTCTTCACGCTCTAACCCTAATAAAAGTCTTAGTAATACAATAGATTTCTGACTCTTCACGCTCGAGCCCTAATAAAAGTCTTGGTAATACAATAGATTTCTGACTCTTCACGCTCGAGCCCCTAATAAAAGTCTTTGTAATACAATAGATTTCTGACTCTTCACGCTCTAACCCCTAATAAAAGTCTTGGTAATACAAAAGATTTCTGACTCTTCACGCTCTAACCCTAATAAAAGTCTTGGTAATACAATAGATTTCTGACTCTTCACGCTCGAGCCCCTAATAAAAGTCTTTGTAATACAATAGATTTCTGACTCTTCACGCTCTAACCCCTAATAAAAGTCTTGGTAATACAAAAGATATCTGACTCTTCACGCTCTAAACCCTAATAAAAGTCTTGGTAATACAATAGATTTCTGACTCTTCACGCTCGAGCCCCTAATAAAAGTCTTGGTAATACAATAGATTTCTGACTCTTCACGCTCGAGCCCCTAATAAAAGTCTTTGTAATACAATAGATTTCTGACTCTTCACGCTCTACCCTAATAAAAGTCTTGGTAATACAATAGATTTCTGACTCTTCACGCTCTAACCCCTAATAAAAGTCTTGTAATACAATAGATTTCTGACTCTTCACGCTCTAGCCCTAATAAAAGTCTTGGTAATACAATAGATTTCTGACTCTTCACGCTCTAACCCCTAATAAAAGTCTTGGTAATACAATAGATTTCTGACTCTTCACGCTCTAACCCCTAATAAAAGTCTTGGTAATACAATAGATTTCTGACTCTTCACGCTCTAACCCCTAATAAAAGTCTTGGTAATACAATAGATTTCTGACTCTTCACGCTCGAGCCCCTAATAAAAGTCTTGGTAATACAATAGATTTCTGACTCTTCACGCTCTAACCCCTAATAAAAGTCTTGGTAATACAATAGATTTCTGACTCTTCACGCTCGAGCCCCTAATAAAAGTCTTGGTAATACAATAGATTTCTGACTCTTCACGCTCTAACCCCTAATAAAAGTCTTGGTAATACAATAGATTTCTGACTCTTCACGCTCTAAACCCTAATAAAAGTCTTGGTAATACAATAGATTTCTGACTCTTCACGCTCGAGCCCCTAATAAAAGTCTTTGTAATACAATAGATTTCTGACTCTTCACGCTCTAACCCCTAATAAAAGTCTTGGTAATACAATAGATTTCTGACTCTTCACGCTCTAACCCCTAATAAAAGTCTTGGTAATACAATAGATTTCTGACTCTTCACGCTCTAGCCCCTAATAAAAGTCTTAGTAATACAATAGATTCTGACTCTTCACGCTCTAACCCCTAATAAAAGTCTTGGTAATACAATAGATTCTGACTCTTCACGCTCTAACCCCTAATAAAAGTCTTGGTAATACAATAGATTTCTGACTCTTCACGCTAACCCCTAATAAAAGTCTTGGTAATACAATAGATTTATGACTCTTCACGCTCTAGCCCCTAATAAAAGTCTTGGTAATACAATAGATTTCTGACTCTTCACGCTCGAGCCCCTAATAAAAGTCTTGGTAATACAATAGATTTCTGACTCTTCACGCTCGAGCCCCTAATAAAAGTCTTGGTAATACAATAGATTTCTGACTCTTCACGCTCGAGCCCCTAATAAAAGTCTTTGTAATACAATAGATTTCTGACTCTTCACGCTCGAGCCCCTAATAAAAGTCTTGGTAATACAATAGATTTCTGACTCTTCACGCTCGAGCCCCTAATAAAAGTCTTGGTAATACAATAGATTTCTGACTCTTCACGCTCTAGCCCCTAATAAAAGTCTGGTAATACAATAGATTTCTGACTCTTCACGCTCGAGCCCCTAATAAAAGTCTTTGTAATACAATAGATTTCTGACTCTTCACGCTCTAGCCCCTAATAAAAGTCTTAGTAATACAATAGATTTCTGACTCTTCACGCTCTAGCCCCTAATAAAAGTCTTGGTAATACAATAGATTTCTGACTCTTCACGCTCGAGCCCTAATAAAAGTCTTTGTAATACAATAGATTTCTGACTCTTCACGCTCTAACCCCTAATAAAAGTCTTGGTAATACAATAGATTTCTGACTCTTCACGCTCTAAACCCTAATAAAAGTCTTGGTAATACAATAGATTTCTGACTCTTCACGCTCTAGCCCCTAATAAAAGTCTTGGTAATACAATAGATTTCACTCTTCACGCTCTAACCCCTAATAAAAGTCTTGGTAATACAATAGATTTCTGACTCTTCACGCTCTAACCCCTAATAAAAGTTGGTAATACAATTTGAGATGACTCTTCACGCTCTAACCCTAATAAAAGTCTTGGTAATACAATAGATTTCTGACTCTTCACGCTCTAGCCCCTAATAAAAGTCTTGGTAATACAATAGATTTCTGACTCTTCACGCTCGAGCCCCTAATAAAAGTCTTGGTAATGCAATAGATTTCTGACTCTTCACGCTCGAGCCCCTTAATAAAAGTCTTGGTAATACAATAGATTTCTGACTCTTCACGCTCGAGCCCCTTAATAAAAGTCTTTGTAATGCAATAGATTTCTGACTCTTCACGCTCGAGCCCCTAATAAAAGTCTTTGTAATACAATAGATTTCTGACTCTTCACGCTCGAGCCCCTAATAAAAGTCTTGGTAATACAATAGATTTCTGACTCTTCACGCTCGAGCCCCTTAATAAAAGTCTTGGTAATTCAATAGATTTCTGACTCTTCACGCTCGAGCCCCTAATAAAAGTCTTTGTAATACAATAGATTTCTGACTCTTCACGCTCTAACCCCTAAAAAGTCTTAGTAATACAATAGATTTCTGACTCTTCACGCTCGAGCCCCTAATAAAAGTCTTGGTAATGCAATAGATTTCTGACTCTTCACGCTCGAGCCCCTAATAAAAGTCTTGTAATACAATAGATTTCTGACTCTTCACGCTCTAAACCCTAATAAAAGTCTTGGTAATACAAAGATTTCTGACTCTTCACGCTCTAACCCTAATAAAAGTCTTGGTAATACAATAGATTTCTGACTCTTCACGCTCGAGCCCTAATAAAAGTCTTTGTAATACAATAGATTTCTGACTCTTCACGCTCTAACCCCTAATAAAAGTCTTGGTAATACAATAGATTTCTGACTCTTCACGCTCGAGCCCCTAATAAAAGTCTTGGTAATACAATAGATTTCTGACTCTTCACGCTCTAACCTAATAAAAGTCTTGGTAATACAATAGATTTCTGACTCTTCACGCTCGAGCCCCTAATAAAAGTCTTGTAATACAATAGATTTCTGACTCTTCACGCTAACCCCTAATAAAAGTCTTGGTAATACAATAGATTTCTGACTCTTCACGCTCTAACCCCTAATAAAAGTCTTGGTAATACAATAGATTTCTGACTCTTCACGCTCTAGCCCTAATAAAAGTCTTAGTATGCAATAGATTTCTGACTCTTCACGCTCTAACCCTAATAAAAGTCTTGTAATACAATAGATTTCTGACTCTTCACGCTCTACCCTAATAAAAGTCTTGTAATACAATAGATTTCTGACTCTTCACGCTCTAAACCCTAATAAAAGTCTTGGTAATACAATAGATTTCTGACTCTTCACGCTCGAGCCCTAATAAAAGTCTTTGTAATACAATAGATTTCTGACTCTTCACGCTAAGCCCCTAATAAAAGTCTTGGTAATACATAGATTTCTGACTCTTCACGCTCGAGCCCTAATAAAAGTCTTGGTAATACAATAGATTTCTGACTCTTCACGCTCGAGCCCCTAATAAAAGTCTTTGTAATACAATAGATTTCTGACTCTTCACGCTCTAACCCCTAATAAAAGTCTTGGTAATACAATAGATTTCTGACTCTTCACGCTCTAAACCCTAATAAAAGTCTTGGTAATACAATAGATTTCTGACTCTTCACGCTCGAGCCCCTAATAAAAGTCTTGTAATACAATAGATTTCTGACTCTTCACGCTCTAACCCCTAATAAAAGTCTTGGTAATACAATAGATTTCTGACTCTTCACGCTCTAAACCCTAATAAAAGTCTTGGTAATACAATAGATTTCTGACTCTTCACGCTCTAGCCCCTAATAAAAGTCTGGTAATACAATAGATTTCTGACTCTTCACGCTCTAACCCCTAATAAAAGTCTTGGTAATACAATAGATTTCTGACTCTTCACGCTCTAACCCTAATAAAAGTCTTGGTAATACAATAGATTTCTGACTCTTCACGCTCTAGCCCCTAATAAAAGTCTTGGTAATACAATAGATTTCTGACTCTTCACGCTCAGCCCTAATAAAAGTCTTTGTAATACAATAGATTTCTGACTCTTCACGCTAACCCCTAATAAAAGTCTTGGTAATACAATAGATTTCTGACTCTTCACGCTCTAGCCCCTAATAAAAGTCTTGGTAATACAATAGATTTCTGACTCTTCACGCTCGAGCCCCTAATAAAAGTCTTGGTAATACAATAGATTTCTGACTCTTCACGCTCGAGCCCCTAATAAAAGTCTTGGTAATACAATAGATTTCTGACTCTTCACGCTCGAGCCCTAATAAAAGTCTTGGTAATACAATAGATTTCTGACTCTTCACGCTCGAGCCCCTAATAAAAGTCTTTGTAATACAATAGATTTCTGACTCTTCACGCTCGAGCCCCTAAAAAGTCTTTGTAATACAATAGATTTCTGACTCTTCACGCTCTAGCCCTAATAAAAGTCTTGGTAATACAATAGATTTCTGACTCTTCACGCTCTAGCCCCTAATAAAAGTCTTGGTAATACAATAGATTTCTGACTCTTCACGCTCGAGCCCCTAATAAAAGTCTTGTAATACAATAGATTTCTGACTCTTCACGCTCTAACCCTAATAAAAGTCTTGGTAATACAATAGATTTCTGACTCTTCACGCTCTAAACCCTAATAAAAGTCTTGGTAATACAATAGATTTCTGACTCTTCACGCTCTAGCCCCTAATAAAAGTCTTGGTAATACAATAGATTTCTGACTCTTCACGCTCTAACCCCTAATAAAAGTCTTGGTAATACAATAGATTTCTGACTCTTCACGCTCTAACCCTAATAAAAGTCTTGGTAATACAATAGATTTCTGACTCTTCACGCTCTAACCCTAATAAAAGTCTTGGTAATACAATAGATTTCTGACTCTTCACGCTCTAGCCCCTAATAAAAGTCTTGGTAATACAATAGATTTCTGACTCTTCACGCTCGAGCCCCTAATAAAAGTCTTGTAATACAATAGATTTCTGACTCTTCACGCTCTAGCCCCTAATAAAAGTCTTGGTAATACAATAGATTTCTGACTCTTCACGCTCGAGCCCCTAATAAAAGTCTTGTAATACAATAGATTTCTGACTCTTCACGCTCGAGCCCCTAATAAAAGTCTTTGTAATACAATAGATTTCTGACTCTTCACGCTCGAGCCCCTAATAAAAGTCTTGGTAATACAATAGATTTCTGACTCTTCACGCTCGAGCCCCTAATAAAAGTCTTGGTAATACAATAGATTTCTGACTCTTCACGCTCGAGCCCCTAATAAAAGTCTTTGTAATACAATAGATTTCTGACTCTTCACGCTCTAACCCTAATAAAAGTCTTGGTAATACAATAGATTTCTGACTCTTCACGCTCGAGCCCCTAATAAAAGTCTTGTAATACAATAGATTTCTGACTCTTCACGCTCTACCCCTAATAAAAGTCTTGGTAATACAATAGATTTCTGACTCTTCACGCTCTAACCCCTAATAAAAGTCTTGGTAATACAATAGATTTCTGACTCTTCACGCTCTAGCCCCTAATAAAAGTCTTGTAATACAATAGATTTCTGACTCTTCACGCTCTAACCCCTAATAAAAGTCTTGGTAATACAATAGATTTCTGACTCTTCACGCTCTAACCCCTAATAAAAGTCTTGGTAATACAATAGATTTCTGACTCTTCACGCTCTAACCCCTAATAAAAGTCTTGGTAATACAATAGATTTCTGACTCTTCACGCTCTAGCCCCTAATAAAAGTCTTGGTAATACAATAGATTTCTGACTCTTCACGCTCGAGCCCCTAATAAAAGTCTTGGTAATACAATAGATTTCTGACTCTTCACGCTCTAGCCCCTAATAAAAGTCTTGGTAATACAATAGATTTCTGACTCTTCACGCTCGAGCCCCTAATAAAAGTCTTGGTAATACAATAGATTTCTGACTCTTCACGCTCGAGCCCCTAATAAAAGTCTTTGTAATACAATAGATTTCTGACTCTTCACGCTCGAGCCCCTAATAAAAGTCTTTGTAATACAATAGATTTCTGACTCTTCACGCTCTAGCCCCTAATAAAAGTCTTGGTAATACAATAGATTTCTGACTCTTCACGCTCTAGCCCCTAATAAAAGTCTTGGTAATACAATAGATTTCTGACTCTTCACGCTCGAGCCCTAATAAAAGTCTTTGTAATACAATAGATTTCTGACTCTTCACGCTCTAACCCCTAATAAAAGTCTTGGTAATACAATAGATTTCTGACTCTTCACGCTCTAACCCTAATAAAAGTCTTGGTAATACAATAGATTTCTGACTCTTCACGCTCTAGCCCCTAATAAAAGTCTTGGTAATACAATAGATTTCTGACTCTTCACGCTCTAACCCCTAATAAAAGTCTTGGTAATACAAGAGATTTCTGACTCTTCACGCTCTAACCCCTAATAAAAGTCTTGGTAATACAATAGATTTCTGACTCTTCACGCTCTAACCCCTAATAAAAGTCTTGGTAATACAATAGATTTTGACTCTTCACGCTCTAGCCCCTAATAAAAGTCTTGGTAATACAATAGATTTCTGACTCTTCACGCTCGAGCCCCTAATAAAAGTCTTGGTAATACAATAGATTTCTGACTCTTCACGCTCGAGCCCCTAATAAAAGTCTTGGTAATACAATAGATTTCTGACTCTTCACGCTCGAGCCCCTAATAAAAGTCTTTGTAATACAATAGATTTCTGACTCTTCACGCTCGAGCCCCTAATAAAAGTCTTGTAATACAATAGATTTCTGACTCTTCACGCTCGAGCCCTAATAAAAGTCTTGGTAATACAATAGATTTCTGACTCTTCACGCTCGAGCCCCTAATAAAAGTCTTGGTAATACAATAGATTTCTGACTCTTCACGCTCGAGCCCCTAATAAAAGTCTTTGTAATACAATAGATTTCTGACTCTTCACGCTCTAACCCTAATAAAAGTCTTGGTAATACAATAGATTTCTGACTCTTCACGCTCGAGCCCCTAATAAAAGTCTTGGTAATACAATAGATTTCTGACTCTTCACGCTCGAGCCCCTAATAAAAGTCTTGTAATACAATAGATTTCTGACTCTTCACGCTCTAACCCTAATAAAAGTCTTGGTAATACAATAGATTTCTGACTCTTCACGCTCTAACCCTAATAAAAGTCTTGGTAATACAATAGATTTCTGACTCTTCACGCTCGAGCCCCTAATAAAAGTCTTGGTAATACAATAGATTTCTGACTCTTCACGCTCTAACCCTAATAAAAGTCTTGGTAATACAATAGATTTCTGACTCTTCACGCTCGAGCCCCTATAAAAGTCTTTGTAATACAATAGATTTCTGACTCTTCACGCTCTACCCCTAATAAAAGTCTTGGTAATACAATAGATTTCTGACTCTTCACGCTCGAGCCCCTAATAAAAGTCTTTGTAATACAATAGATTTCTGACTCTTCACGCTCTACCCCTAATAAAAGTCTTGGTAATACAATAGATTTCTGACTCTTCACGCTCTAAACCCTAATAAAAGTCTTGGTAATACAATAGATTTCTGACTCTTCACGCTCTAGCCCCTAATAAAAGTCTTAGTAATACAATAGATTTCTGACTCTTCACGCTCTAACCCTAATAAAAGTCTTGGTAATACAATAGATTTCTGACTCTTCACGCTCTAACCCCTAATAAAAGTCTTGGTAATACAATAGATTTCTGACTCTTCACGCTCTAACCCTAATAAAAGTCTTGGTAATACAATAGATTTCTGACTCTTCACGCTCTAGCCCCTAATAAAAGTCTTGGTAATACAATAGATTTCTGACTCTTCACGCTCGAGCCCCTAATAAAAGTCTTGGTAATACAATAGATTTCTGACTCTTCACGCTCGAGCCCCTAATAAAAGTCTTGGTAATACAATAGATTTCTGACTCTTCACGCTCGAGCCCCTAATAAAAGTCTTGGTAATACAATAGATTTCTGACTCTTCACGCTCGAGCCCCTAATAAAAGTCTTTGTAATACAATAGATTTCTGACTCTTCACGCTCGAGCCCCTAATAAAAGTCTTTGTAACAATAGATTTCTGACTCTTCACGCTCTAGCCCCTAATAAAAGTCTTGGTAATACAATAGATTTCTGACTCTTCACGCTCTAGCCCTAATAAAAGTCTTGGTAATACAATAGATTTCTGACTCTTCACGCTCGAGCCCCTAATAAAAGTCTTGGTAATACAATAGATTTCTGACTCTTCACGCTCGAGCCCTAATAAAAGTCTTTGTAATACAATAGATTTCTGACTCTTCACGCTCTAACCCCTAATAAAAGTCTTGGTAATACAAAGATTTCTGACTCTTCACGCTCTAAACCCTAATAAAAGTCTTGGTAATACAATAGATTTCTGACTCTTCACGCTCTAAACCCTAATAAAAGTCTTGGTAATACAATAGATTTCTGACTCTTCACGCTCTAGCCCCTAATAAAAGTCTTAGTAATACAATAGATTTCTGACTCTTCACGCTCTAACCCTAATAAAAGTCTTGGTAATACAAGAGATTTCTGACTCTTCACGCTCTAACCTAATAAAAGTCTTGGTAATACAATAGATTTCTGACTCTTCACGCTCTAGCCCTAATAAAAGTCTTGGTAATACAATAGATTTCTGACTCTTCACGCTCGAGCCCCTAATAAAAGTCTTGGTAATACAATAGATTTCTGACTCTTCACGCTCGAGCCCCTAATAAAAGTCTTGGTAATACAATAGATTTCTGACTCTTCACGCTCGAGCCCCTAATAAAAGTCTTGGTAATACAATAGATTTCTGACTCTTCACGCTCGAGCCCCTAATAAAAGTCTTGTAATACAATAGATTTCTGACTCTTCACGCTCGAGCCCCTAATAAAAGTCTTTGTAATACAATAGATTTCTGACTCTTCACGCTCGAGCCCCTAATAAAAGTCTTTGTAATGCAATAGATTTCTGACTCTTCACGCTCTAGCCCCTAATAAAAGTCTTAGTAATACAATAGATTTCTGACTCTTCACGCTCTAGCCCCTAATAAAAGTCTTGGTAATACAATAGATTTCTGACTCTTCACGCTCGAGCCCCTAATAAAAGTCTTGGTAATACAATAGATTTCTGACTCTTCACGCTCGAGCCCCTAATAAAAGTCTTTGTAATACAATAGATTTCTGACTCTTCACGCTCTAACCCCTAATAAAAGTCTTGGTAATACAATAGATTTCTGACTCTTCACGCTCGAGCCCTAATAAAAGTCTTGGTAATACAATAGATTTCTGACTCTTCACGCTCGAGCCCCTAATAAAAGTCTTGTAATACAATAGATTTCTGACTCTTCACGCTCTAACCCCTAATAAAAGTCTTGGTAATACAAAGATTTCTGACTCTTCACGCTCTAACCCCTAATAAAAGTCTTGGTAATACAATAGATTTCTGACTCTTCACGCTCGAGCCCTAATAAAAGTCTTGGTAATGCAATAGATTTCTGACTCTTCACGCTCGAGCCCCTAATAAAAGTCTTGGTAATACAATAGATTTCTGACTCTTCACGCTCGAGCCCCTAATAAAAGTCTTGGTAATGCAATAGATTTCTGACTCTTCACGCTCTAGCCCCTAATAAAAGTCTTTGTAATACAATAGATTTCTGACTCTTCACGCTCGAGCCCCTAATAAAAGTCTTGTAATGCAATAGATTTCTGACTCTTCACGCTCTAGCCCCTAATAAAAGTCTTAGTAATACAATAGATTTATGACTCTTCACGCTCTAGCCCCTAATAAAAGTCTTGGTAATACAATAGATTTCTGACTCTTCACGCTCGAGCCCCTAATAAAAGTCTTGGTAATGCAATAGATTTCTGACTCTTCACGCTCGAGCCCCTAATAAAAGTCTTGGTAATACAATAGATTTCTGACTCTTCACGCTCTAACCCCTAATAAAAGTCTTAGTAATACAATAGATTTCTGACTCTTCACGCTCGAGCCCCTAATAAAAGTCTTGGTAATGCAATAGATTTCTGACTCTTCACGCTCGAGCCCCTAATAAAAGTCTTTGTAATACAATAGATTTCTGACTCTTCACGCTCTAACCCCTAATAAAAGTCTTGGTAATACAAAAGATATCTGACTCTTCACGCTCTAACCCCTAATAAAAGTCTTGGTAATACAATAGATTTCTGACTCTTCACGCTCTAGCCCCTAATAAAAGTCTTAGTAATGCAATAGATTTCTGACTCTTCACGCTCGAGCCCCTAATAAAAGTCTTGGTAATACAATAGATTTCTGACTCTTCACGCTCGAGCCCCTAATAAAAGTCTTGTAATACAATAGATTTCTGACTCTTCACGCTCTAGCCCCTAATAAAAGTCTTGGTAATACAATAGATTTCTGACTCTTCACGCTCGAGCCCCTAATAAAAGTCTTGGTAATGCAATAGATTTCTGACTCTTCACGCTCGAGCCCTAATAAAAGTCTTGTAATACAATAGATTTCTGACTCTTCACGCTCTAACCCTAATAAAAGTCTGGTAATACAATAGATTTCTGACTCTTCACGCTCTAAACCCTAATAAAAGTCTTGGTAATACAATAGATTTCTGACTCTTCACGCTCGAGCCCCTAATAAAAGTCTTTGTAATACAATAGATTTCTGACTCTTCACGCTCTAACCCTAATAAAAGTCTTGGTAATACAATAGATTTCTGACTCTTCACGCTCTAAACCCTAATAAAAGTCTTGGTAATACAATAGATTTCTGACTCTTCACGCTCGAGCCCCTAATAAAAGTCTTGTAATACAATAGATTTCTGACTCTTCACGCTCTAACCCCTAATAAAAGTCTTGGTAATACAATAGATTTCTGACTCTTCACGCTCGAGCCCCTAATAAAAGTCTTGGTAATACAATAGATTTCTGACTCTTCACGCTCGAGCCCCTAATAAAAGTCTTTGTAATACAATAGATTTTCTGACTCTTCACGCTCGAGCCCCTTAATAAAAGTCGTGGTAATGCAATAGATTTCTGACTCTTCACGCTCGAGCCCCTAATAAAAGTCTTTGTAATACAATAGATTTCTGACTCTTCACGCTCTAACCCCTAATAAAAGTCTTGGTAATACAATAGATTTCTGACTCTTCACGCTCGAGCCCCTAATAAAAGTCTTGGTAATACAATAGATTTCTGACTCTTCACGCTCTAACCCCTAATAAAAGTCTTGGTAATACAATAGATTTCTGACTCTTCACGCTCGAGCCCCTAATAAAAGTCTTGGTAATACAATAGATTTCTGACTCTTCACGCTCTAACCCCTAATAAAAGTCTTGTAATACAATAGATTTCTGACTCTTCACGCTCGAGCCCCTAATAAAAGTCTTGGTAATACAATAGATTTCTGACTCTTCACGCTCTAACCCCTAATAAAAGTCTTGGTAATACAATAGATTTCTGACTCTTCACGCTCTAACCCCTAATAAAAGTCTTAGTAATACAATAGATTTCTGACTCTTCACGCTCTAACCCCTAATAAAAGTCTTGGTAATACAATAGATTTCTGACTCTTCACGCTCTAAACCCTAATAAAAGTCTTGGTAATACAATAGATTTCTGACTCTTCACGCTCGAGCCCCTAATAAAAGTCTTGGTAATACAATAGATTTCTGACTCTTCACGCTCGAGCCCCTAATAAAAGTCTTGGTAATACAATAGATTTCTGACTCTTCACGCTCGAGCCCCTAATAAAAGTCTTGGTAATACAATAGATTTCTGACTCTTCACGCTCGAGCCCCTAATAAAAGTCTTTGTAATACAATAGATTTCTGACTCTTCACGCTCGAGCCCCTAATAAAAGTCTTGTAATACAATAGATTTCTGACTCTTCACGCTCTAGCCCCTAATAAAAGTCTTGGTAATACAATAGATTTCTGACTCTTCACGCTCTAGCCCCTAATAAAAGTCTTGGTAATACAATAGATTTCTGACTCTTCACGCTCGAGCCCCTAATAAAAGTCTTGGTAATACAATAGATTTCTGACTCTTCACGCTCGAGCCCCTAATAAAAGTCTTGGTAATACAATAGATTTCTGACTCTTCACGCTCGAGCCCCTAATAAAAGTCTTGGTAATACAATAGATTTCTGACTCTTCACGCTCGAGCCCCTAATAAAAGTCTTGTAATACAATAGATTTCTGACTCTTCACGCTCGAGCCCCTAATAAAAGTCTTGGTAATACAATAGATTTCTGACTCTTCACGCTCGAGCCCCTAATAAAAGTCTTGGTAATACAATAGATTTCTGACTCTTCACGCTCGAGCCCCTAATAAAAGTCTTTGTAATACAATAGATTTCTGACTCTTCACGCTCTAACCCTAATAAAAGTCTTGGTAATACAATAGATTTCTGACTCTTCACGCTCGAGCCCCTAATAAAAGTCTTGGTAATACAATAGATTTCTGACTCTTCACGCTCGAGCCCCTAATAAAAGTCTTTGTAATACAATAGATTTCTGACTCTTCACGCTCTAACCCTAATAAAAGTCTTGGTAATACAAAAGATATCTGACTCTTCACGCTCTAACCCTAATAAAAGTCTTGGTAATACAAGAGATTTCTGACTCTTCACGCTCTAACCCCTAATAAAAGTCTTAGTAATACAATAGATTTCTGACTCTTCACGCTCTAGCCCCTAATAAAAGTCTTGGTAATACAATAGATTTCTGACTCTTCACGCTCGAGCCCCTAATAAAAGTCTTTGTAATACAATAGATTTCTGACTCTTCACGCTCTAACCCCTAATAAAAGTCTTGGTAATACAATAGATTTCTGACTCTTCACGCTCTAAACCCTAATAAAAGTCTTGGTAATACAATAGATTTCTGACTCTTCACGCTCGAGCCCCTAATAAAAGTCTTTGTAATACAATAGATTTCTGACTCTTCACGCTCTAACCCCTAATAAAAGTCTTGGTAATACAAAAGATATCTGACTCTTCACGCTCTAAACCCTAATAAAAGTCTTGGTAATACAATAGATTTCTGACTCTTCACGCTCTAACCCCTAATAAAAGTCTTAGTAATACAATAGATTTCTGACTCTTCACGCTCTAGCCCCTAATAAAAGTCTTGGTAATACAATAGATTTCTGACTCTTCACGCTCGAGCCCCTAATAAAAGTCTTTGTAATACAATAGATTTCTGACTCTTCACGCTCTAACCCCTAATAAAAGTCTTGGTAATACAATAGATTTCTGACTCTTCACGCTCTAACCCCTAATAAAAGTCTTGGTAATACAATAGATTTCTGACTCTTCACGCTCGAGCCCCTAATAAAAGTCTTTGTAATACAATAGATTTCTGACTCTTCACGCTCTAACCCCTAATAAAAGTCTTGGTAATACAAAAGATTTCTGACTCTTCACGCTCTAAACCCTAATAAAAGTCTTGGTAATACAATAGATTTCTGACTCTTCACGCTCTAGCCCCTAATAAAAGTCTTAGTAATACAATAGATTTCTGACTCTTCACGCTCTAACCCTAATAAAAGTCTTGGTAATACAATAGATTTCTGACTCTTCACGCTCTAACCCCTAATAAAAGTCTTGGTAATACAATAGATTTCTGACTCTTCACGCTCTAGCCCTAATAAAAGTCTTGGTAATACAATAGATTTCTGACTCTTCACGCTCGAGCCCTTAATAAAAGTCTTGGTAATACAATAGATTTCTGACTCTTCACGCTCGAGCCCCTAATAAAAGTCTTGGTAATACAATAGATTTCTGACTCTTCACGCTCGAGCCCCTAATAAAAGTCTTGGTAATGCAATAGATTTCTGACTCTTCACGCTCGAGCCCCTAATAAAAGTCTTTGTAATACAATAGATTTCTGACTCTTCACGCTCGAGCCCCTAATAAAAGTCTTTGTAATACAATAGATTTCTGACTCTTCACGCTCGAGCCCCTAATAAAAGTCTTTGTAATACAATAGATTTCTGACTCTTCACGCTCTAGCCCCTAATAAAAGTCTTGGTAATACAATAGATTTCTGACTCTTCACGCTCTAGCCCCTAATAAAAGTCTTGGTAATACAATAGATTTCTGACTCTTCACGCTCGAGCCCCTAATAAAAGTCTTGGTAATACAATAGATTTCTGACTCTTCACGCTCGAGCCCCTAATAAAAGTCTTTGTAATACAATAGATTTCTGACTCTTCACGCTCTAACCCTAATAAAAGTCTTGGTAATACAATAGATTTCTGACTCTTCACGCTCGAGCCCCTAATAAAAGTCTTGGTAATACAATAGATTTCTGACTCTTCACGCTCGAGCCCCTAATAAAAGTCTTTGTAATACAATAGATTTCTGACTCTTCACGCTCTAACCCCTAATAAAAGTCTTGGTAATACAATAGATTTCTGACTCTTCACGCTCTAACCCCTAATAAAAGTCTTGGTAATACAATAGATTTCTGACTCTTCACGCTCGAGCCCCTAATAAAAGTCTTGGTAATGCAATAGATTTCTGACTCTTCACGCTCGAGCCCCTAATAAAAGTCTTGGTAATACAATAGATTTCTGACTCTTCACGCTCGAGCCCCTAATAAAAGTCTTGGTAATACAATAGATTTCTGACTCTTCACGCTCTAGCCCCTAATAAAAGTCTTTGTAATACAATAGATTTCTGACTCTTCACGCTCGAGCCCCTAATAAAAGTCTTTGTAATACAATAGATTTCTGACTCTTCACGCTCTAGCCCCTAATAAAAGTCTTGGTAATACAATAGATTTCTGACTCTTCACGCTCTAGCCCCTAATAAAAGTCTTGGTAATACAATAGATTTCTGACTCTTCACGCTCGAGCCCCTAATAAAAGTCTTGGTAATACAATAGATTTCTGACTCTTCACGCTCGAGCCCCTAATAAAAGTCTTGGTAATACAATAGATTTCTGACTCTTCACGCTCTAACCCCTAATAAAAGTCTTGGTAATACAATAGATTTCTGACTCTTCACGCTCGAGCCCCTAATAAAAGTCTTGGTAATACAATAGATTTCTGACTCTTCACGCTCTAGCCCCTAATAAAAGTCTTGGTAATACAATAGATTTCTGACTCTTCACGCTCGAGCCCCTAATAAAAGTCTTGGTAATACAATAGATTTCTGACTCTTCACGCTCGAGCCCCTAATAAAAGTCTTGGTAATACAATAGATTTCTGACTCTTCACGCTCTAACCCCTAATAAAAGTCTTGGTAATACAATAGATTTCTGACTCTTCACGCTCGAGCCCCTAATAAAAGTCTTGTAATACAATAGATTTCTGACTCTTCACGCTCGAGCCCCTAATAAAAGTCTTGGTAATACAATAGATTTCTGACTCTTCACGCTCTAGCCCCTAATAAAAGTCTTGGTAATGCAATAGATTTCTGACTCTTCACGCTCGAGCCCCTAATAAAAGTCTTGGTAATACAATAGATTTCTGACTCTTCACGCTCGAGCCCCTAATAAAAGTCTTGGTAATACAAAAGATATCTGACTCTTCACGCTCTAAACCCTAATAAAAGTCTTGGTAATACAATAGATTTCTGACTCTTCACGCTCGAGCCCCTAATAAAAGTCTTGTAATACAATAGATTTCTGACTCTTCACGCTCTAACCCCTAATAAAAGTCTTGGTAATACAATAGATTTCTCACTCTTCACGCTCTAACCCCTAATAAAAGTCTTGGTAATACAATAGATTTCTGACTCTTCACGCTCTAACCCCTAATAAAAGTCTTGGTAATACAATAGATTTCTGACTCTTCACGCTCTAAACCCTAATAAAAGTCTTGGTAATACAATAGATTTCTGACTCTTCACGCTCGAGCCCCTAATAAAAGTCTTGGTAATACAATAGATTTCTGACTCTTCACGCTCGAGCCCCTAATAAAAGTCTTGGTAATACAATAGATTTCTGACTCTTCACGCTCGAGCCCCTAATAAAAGTCTTGGTAATACAATAGATTTCTGACTCTTCACGCTCGAGCCCCTAATAAAAGTCTTGTAATACAATAGATTTCTGACTCTTCACGCTCGAGCCCCTAATAAAAGTCTTTGTAATACAATAGATTTCTGACTCTTCACGCTCTAGCCCCTAATAAAAGTCTTGGTAATACAATAGATTTCTGACTCTTCACGCTCTAGCCCCTAATAAAAGTCTTGGTAATACAATAGATTTCTGACTCTTCACGCTCGAGCCCCTAATAAAAGTCTTGGTAATGCAATAGATTTCTGACTCTTCACGCTCGAGCCCCTAATAAAAGTCTTGGTAATACAATAGATTTCTGACTCTTCACGCTCGAGCCCCTAATAAAAGTCTTGGTAATACAATAGATTTCTGACTCTTCACGCTCGAGCCCCTAATAAAAGTCTTGTAATACAATAGATTTCTGACTCTTCACGCTCGAGCCCCTAATAAAAGTCTTTGTAATACAATAGATTTCTGACTCTTCACGCTCTAGCCCCTAATAAAAGTCTTGGTAATACAATAGATTTCTGACTCTTCACGCTCTAGCCCCTAATAAAAGTCTTGGTAATACAATAGATTTCTGACTCTTCACGCTCGAGCCCCTAATAAAAGTCTTGGTAATACAATAGATTTCTGACTCTTCACGCTCGAGCCCCTAATAAAAGTCTTTGTAATACAATAGATTTCTGACTCTTCACGCTCTAACCCCTAATAAAAGTCTTGGTAATACAATAGATTTCTGACTCTTCACGCTCGAGCCCCTAATAAAAGTCTTGGTAATACAATAGATTTCTGACTCTTCACGCTCGAGCCCCTAATAAAAGTCTTGGTAATACAATAGATTTCTGACTCTTCACGCTCGAGCCCCTAATAAAAGTCTTGTAATACAATAGATTTCTGACTCTTCACGCTCTAACCCCTAATAAAAGTCTTGGTAATACAATAGATTTCTGACTCTTCACGCTCGAGCCCCTAATAAAAGTCTTGGTAATACAATAGATTTCTGACTCTTCACGCTCGAGCCCCTAATAAAAGTCTTTGTAATACAATAGATTTCTGACTCTTCACGCTCTAACCCCTAATAAAAGTCTTGGTAATACAATAGATTTCTGACTCTTCACGCTCTAAACCCTAATAAAAGTCTTGGTAATACAATAGATTTCTGACTCTTCACGCTCTAACCCCTAATAAAAGTCTTAGTAATACAATAGATTTCTGACTCTTCACGCTCTAGCCCCTAATAAAAGTCTTGGTAATACAATAGATTTCTGACTCTTCACGCTCGAGCCCCTAATAAAAGTCTTGTAATACAATAGATTTCTGACTCTTCACGCTCTAACCCCTAATAAAAGTCTTGGTAATACAATAGATTTCTGACTCTTCACGCTCTAAACCCTAATAAAAGTCTTGGTAATACAATAGATTTCTGACTCTTCACGCTCGAGCCCCTAATAAAAGTCTTTGTAATACAATAGATTTCTGACTCTTCACGCTCTAACCCCTAATAAAAGTCTTGGTAATACAATAGATTTCTGACTCTTCACGCTCTAAACCCTAATAAAAGTCTTGGTAATACAATAGATTTCTGACTCTTCACGCTCTAGCCCCTAATAAAAGTCTTGGTAATACAATAGATTTCTGACTCTTCACGCTCTAGCCCCTAATAAAAGTCTTGGTAATACAATAGATTTCTGACTCTTCACGCTCGAGCCCCTAATAAAAGTCTTGTAATACAATAGATTTCTGACTCTTCACGCTCTAACCCCTAATAAAAGTCTTGGTAATACAATAGATTTCTGACTCTTCACGCTCTAAACCCTAATAAAAGTCTTGGTAATACAATAGATTTCTGACTCTTCACGCTCGAGCCCCTAATAAAAGTCTTGTAATACAATAGATTTCTGACTCTTCACGCTCTAACCCCTAATAAAAGTCTTGGTAATACAATAGATTTCTGACTCTTCACGCTCTAACCCCTAATAAAAGTCTTGGTAATACAATAGATTTCTGACTCTTCACGCTCGAGCCCCTAATAAAAGTCTTGGTAATACAATAGATTTCTGACTCTTCACGCTCGAGCCCCTAATAAAAGTCTTGGTAATACAATAGATTTCTGACTCTTCACGCTCGAGCCCCTAATAAAAGTCTTGGTAATACAATAGATTTCTGACTCTTCACGCTCTAGCCCCTAATAAAAGTCTTGTAATACAATAGATTTCTGACTCTTCACGCTCGAGCCCCTAATAAAAGTCTTTGTAATACAATAGATTTCTGACTCTTCACGCTCTAGCCCCTAATAAAAGTCTTGGTAATACAATAGATTTCTGACTCTTCACGCTCTAGCCCCTAATAAAAGTCTTGGTAATACAATAGATTTCTGACTCTTCACGCTCGAGCCCCTAATAAAAGTCTTGGTAATACAATAGATTTCTGACTCTTCACGCTCGAGCCCCTAATAAAAGTCTTGGTAATACAATAGATTTCTGACTCTTCACGCTCTAACCCCTAATAAAAGTCTTGGTAATACAATAGATTTCTGACTCTTCACGCTCGAGCCCCTAATAAAAGTCTTGGTAATACAATAGATTTCTGACTCTTCACGCTCGAGCCCCTAATAAAAGTCTTGGTAATACAATAGATTTCTGACTCTTCACGCTCTAACCCCTAATAAAAGTCTTGGTAATACAATAGATTTCTGACTCTTCACGCTCTAGCCCCTAATAAAAGTCTTGGTAATACAATAGATTTCTGACTCTTCACGCTCTAGCCCCTAATAAAAGTCTTGGTAATACAATAGATTTCTGACTCTTCACGCTCGAGCCCCTAATAAAAGTCTTGGTAATACAATAGATTTCTGACTCTTCACGCTCTAGCCCCTAATAAAAGTCTTGGTAATACAATAGATTTCTGACTCTTCACGCTCGAGCCCCTAATAAAAGTCTTTGTAATACAATAGATTTCTGACTCTTCACGCTCGAGCCCCTAATAAAAGTCTTTGTAATACAATAGATTTCTGACTCTTCACGCTCTAACCCCTAATAAAAGTCTTGGTAATACAATAGATTTCTGACTCTTCACGCTCGAGCCCCTAATAAAAGTCTTTGTAATACAATAGATTTCTGACTCTTCACGCTCGAGCCCCTAATAAAAGTCTTTGTAATACAATAGATTTCTGACTCTTCACGCTCTAACCCCTAATAAAAGTCTTGGTAATACAATAGATTTCTGACTCTTCACGCTCTAAACCCTAATAAAAGTCTTGGTAATACAATAGATTTCTGACTCTTCACGCTCGAGCCCCTAATAAAAGTCTTTGTAATACAATAGATTTCTGACTCTTCACGCTCTAACCCCTAATAAAAGTCTTGGTAATACAATAGATTTCTGACTCTTCACGCTCTAACCCTAATAAAAGTCTTGGTAATACAATAGATTTCTGACTCTTCACGCTCGAGCCCCTAATAAAAGTCTTTGTAATACAATAGATTTCTGACTCTTCACGCTCTAACCCCTAATAAAAGTCTTGGTAATACAATAGATTTCTGACTCTTCACGCTCGAGCCCCTAATAAAAGTCTTGGTAATGCAATAGATTTCTGACTCTTCACGCTCGAGCCCCTAATAAAAGTCTTTGTAATACAATAGATTTCTGACTCTTCACGCTCGAGCCCCTAATAAAAGTCTTGGTAATGCAATAGATTTCTGACTCTTCACGCTCGAGCCCCTAATAAAAGTCTTTGTAATACAATAGATTTCTGACTCTTCACGCTCTAACCCCTAATAAAAGTCTTGGTAATACAATAGATTTCTGACTCTTCACGCTCTAGCCCCTAATAAAAGTCTTGGTAATACAATAGATTTCTGACTCTTCACGCTCGAGCCCCTAATAAAAGTCTTTGTAATACAATAGATTTCTGACTCTTCACGCTCTAACCCCTAATAAAAGTCTTGGTAATACAATAGATTTCTGACTCTTCACGCTCTAACCCCTAATAAAAGTCTTGGTAATACAAGAGATTTCTGACTCTTCACGCTCTAACCCCTAATAAAAGTCTTGGTAATACAAGAGATTTCTGACTCTTCACGCTCTAAACCCTAATAAAAGTCTTGGTAATACAATAGATTTCTGACTCTTCACGCTCTAGCCCCTAATAAAAGTCTTAGTAATACAATAGATTTCTGACTCTTCACGCTCTAACCCCTAATAAAAGTCTTGGTAATACAATAGATTTCTGACTCTTCACGCTCTAACCCCTAATAAAAGTCTTGGTAATACAATAGATTTCTGACTCTTCACGCTCTAGCCCCTAATAAAAGTCTTGGTAATACAATAGATTTCTGACTCTTCACGCTCGAGCCCCTAATAAAAGTCTTGGTAATACAATAGATTTCTGACTCTTCACGCTCGAGCCCCTAATAAAAGTCTTGGTAATACAATAGATTTCTGACTCTTCACGCTCGAGCCCCTAATAAAAGTCTTGGTAATACAATAGATTTCTGACTCTTCACGCTCGAGCCCCTAATAAAAGTCTTTGTAATACAATAGATTTCTGACTCTTCACGCTCGAGCCCCTAATAAAAGTCTTTGTAATACAATAGATTTCTGACTCTTCACGCTCTAGCCCCTAATAAAAGTCTTAGTAATACAATAGATTTCTGACTCTTCACGCTCTAGCCCCTAATAAAAGTCTTGGTAATACAATAGATTTCTGACTCTTCACGCTCGAGCCCCTAATAAAAGTCTTGGTAATACAATAGATTTCTGACTCTTCACGCTCGAGCCCCTAATAAAAGTCTTTGTAATACAATAGATTTCTGACTCTTCACGCTCTAACCCCTAATAAAAGTCTTGGTAATACAATAGATTTCTGACTCTTCACGCTCGAGCCCCTAATAAAAGTCTTGGTAATACAATAGATTTCTGACTCTTCACGCTCGAGCCCCTAATAAAAGTCTTTGTAATACAATAGATTTCTGACTCTTCACGCTCTAACCCCTAATAAAAGTCTTGGTAATACAATAGATTTCTGACTCTTCACGCTCTAAACCCTAATAAAAGTCTTGGTAATACAATAGATTTCTGACTCTTCACGCTCTAGCCCCTAATAAAAGTCTTGGTAATACAATAGATTTCTGACTCTTCACGCTCTAACCCCTAATAAAAGTCTTGGTAATACAATAGATTTCTGACTCTTCACGCTCTAACCCCTAATAAAAGTCTTGGTAATACAATAGATTTCTGACTCTTCACGCTCTAACCCCTAATAAAAGTCTTGGTAATACAATAGATTTCTGACTCTTCACGCTCTAGCCCCTAATAAAAGTCTTGGTAATACAATAGATTTCTGACTCTTCACGCTCTAGCCCCTAATAAAAGTCTTGGTAATACAATAGATTTCTGACTCTTCACGCTCGAGCCCCTAATAAAAGTCTTGGTAATACAATAGATTTCTGACTCTTCACGCTCGAGCCCCTAATAAAAGTCTTGGTAATACAATAGATTTCTGACTCTTCACGCTCGAGCCCCTAATAAAAGTCTTTGTAATACAATAGATTTCTGACTCTTCACGCTCTAACCCTAATAAAAGTCTTGGTAATACAATAGATTTCTGACTCTTCACGCTCTAACCCCTAATAAAAGTCTTGGTAATACAATAGATTTCTGACTCTTCACGCTCGAGCCCCTAATAAAAGTCTTTGTAATACAATAGATTTCTGACTCTTCACGCTCTAACCCCTAATAAAAGTCTTAGTAATACAATAGATTTCTGACTCTTCACGCTCGAGCCCCTAATAAAAGTCTTGGTAATACAATAGATTTCTGACTCTTCACGCTCGAGCCCCTAATAAAAGTCTTTGTAATACAATAGATTTCTGACTCTTCACGCTCTAACCCCTAATAAAAGTCTTGGTAATACAATAGATTTCTGACTCTTCACGCTCTAACCCTAATAAAAGTCTTGGTAATACAATAGATTTCTGACTCTTCACGCTCGAGCCCCTAATAAAAGTCTTTGTAATACAATAGATTTCTGACTCTTCACGCTCTAACCCCTAATAAAAGTCTTGGTAATACAATAGATTTCTGACTCTTCACGCTCTAAACCCTAATAAAAGTCTTGGTAATACAATAGATTTCTGACTCTTCACGCTCTAGCCCCTAATAAAAGTCTTGGTAATACAATAGATTTCTGACTCTTCACGCTCTAACCCCTAATAAAAGTCTTGGTAATACAATAGATTTCTGACTCTTCACGCTCTAACCCCTAATAAAAGTCTTGGTAATACAATAGATTTCTGACTCTTCACGCTCTAGCCCCTAATAAAAGTCTTGGTAATACAATAGATTTCTGACTCTTCACGCTCGAGCCCCTAATAAAAGTCTTGGTAATACAATAGATTTCTGACTCTTCACGCTCGAGCCCCTAATAAAAGTCTTGGTAATACAATAGATTTCTGACTCTTCACGCTCGAGCCCCTAATAAAAGTCTTGGTAATACAATAGATTTCTGACTCTTCACGCTCGAGCCCCTAATAAAAGTCTTTGTAATACAATAGATTTCTGACTCTTCACGCTCGAGCCCCTAATAAAAGTCTTTGTAATACAATAGATTTCTGACTCTTCACGCTCTAGCCCCTAATAAAAGTCTTGGTAATACAATAGATTTCTGACTCTTCACGCTCTAGCCCCTAATAAAAGTCTTGGTAATACAATAGATTTCTGACTCTTCACGCTCGAGCCCCTAATAAAAGTCTTTGTAATACAATAGATTTCTGACTCTTCACGCTCGAGCCCCTAATAAAAGTCTTGTAATACAATAGATTTCTGACTCTTCACGCTCTAGCCCCTAATAAAAGTCTTAGTAATACAATAGATTTCTGACTCTTCACGCTCTAGCCCCTAATAAAAGTCTTGGTAATACAATAGATTTCTGACTCTTCACGCTCGAGCCCCTAATAAAAGTCTTGGTAATACAATAGATTTCTGACTCTTCACGCTCGAGCCCCTAATAAAAGTCTTTGTAATACAATAGATTTCTGACTCTTCACGCTCTAACCCCTAATAAAAGTCTTGGTAATACAATAGATTTCTGACTCTTCACGCTCGAGCCCCTAATAAAAGTCTTGGTAATACAATAGATTTCTGACTCTTCACGCTCGAGCCCCTAATAAAAGTCTTTGTAATACAATAGATTTCTGACTCTTCACGCTCTAACCCCTAATAAAAGTCTTGGTAATACAATAGATTTCTGACTCTTCACGCTCTAAACCCTAATAAAAGTCTTGGTAATACAATAGATTTCTGACTCTTCACGCTCTAGCCCCTAATAAAAGTCTTAGTAATACAATAGATTTCTGACTCTTCACGCTCTAACCCCTAATAAAAGTCTTGGTAATACAATAGATTTCTGACTCTTCACGCTCTAACCCCTAATAAAAGTCTTGGTAATACAATAGATTTCTGACTCTTCACGCTCTAACCCCTAATAAAAGTCTTGGTAATACAATAGATTTCTGACTCTTCACGCTCTAGCCCCTAATAAAAGTCTTGGTAATACAATAGATTTCTGACTCTTCACGCTCGAGCCCCTAATAAAAGTCTTGGTAATACAATAGATTTCTGACTCTTCACGCTCGAGCCCCTAATAAAAGTCTTGGTAATACAATAGATTTCTGACTCTTCACGCTCGAGCCCCTAATAAAAGTCTTTGTAATACAATAGATTTCTGACTCTTCACGCTCTAACCCCTAATAAAAGTCTTGGTAATACAATAGATTTCTGACTCTTCACGCTCTAAACCCTAATAAAAGTCTTGGTAATACAATAGATTTCTGACTCTTCACGCTCTAGCCCCTAATAAAAGTCTTGGTAATACAATAGATTTCTGACTCTTCACGCTCGAGCCCCTAATAAAAGTCTTTAAATACAATAGATTTCTGACTCTTCACGCTCTAACCCCTAATAAAAGTCTTGTAATACAATAGATTTCTGACTCTTCACGCTCGAGCCCCTAATAAAAGTCTTGGTAATACAATAGATTTCTGACTCTTCACGCTCGAGCCCCTAATAAAAGTCTTTGTAATACAATAGATTTCTGACTCTTCACGCTCTAACCCCTAATAAAAGTCTTGGTAATACAATAGATTTCTGACTCTTCACGCTCTAACCCTAATAAAAGTCTTGGTAATACAATAGATTTCTGACTCTTCACGCTCTAGCCCCTAATAAAAGTCTTAGTAATACAATAGATTTCTGACTCTTCACGCTCTAACCCCTAATAAAAGTCTTGGTAATACAATAGATTTCTGACTCTTCACGCTCTAACCCCTAATAAAAGTCTTGGTAATACAATAGATTTCTGACTCTTCACGCTCTAGCCCCTAATAAAAGTCTTGGTAATACAATAGATTTCTGACTCTTCACGCTCGAGCCCCTAATAAAAGTCTTGGTAATACAATAGATTTCTGACTCTTCACGCTCGAGCCCCTAATAAAAGTCTTGGTAATACAATAGATTTCTGACTCTTCACGCTCGAGCCCCTAATAAAAGTCTTGGTAATACAATAGATTTCTGACTCTTCACGCTCGAGCCCCTAATAAAAGTCTTTGTAATACAATAGATTTCTGACTCTTCACGCTCGAGCCCCTAATAAAAGTCTTTGTAATACAATAGATTTCTGACTCTTCACGCTCTAGCCCCTAATAAAAGTCTTAGTAATACAATAGATTTCTGACTCTTCACGCTCGAGCCCCTAATAAAAGTCTTGTAATACAATAGATTTCTGACTCTTCACGCTCGAGCCCCTAATAAAAGTCTTTGTAATACAATAGATTTCTGACTCTTCACGCTCGAGCCCCTAATAAAAGTCTTGGTAATACAATAGATTTCTGACTCTTCACGCTCGAGCCCCTAATAAAAGTCTTGGTAATACAATAGATTTCTGACTCTTCACGCTCGAGCCCCTAATAAAAGTCTTTGTAATACAATAGATTTCTGACTCTTCACGCTCTAACCCCTAATAAAAGTCTTGGTAATACAAAAGATTTCTGACTCTTCACGCTCTAAACCCTAATAAAAGTCTTGGTAATACAATAGATTTCTGACTCTTCACGCTCGAGCCCCTAATAAAAGTCTTTGTAATACAATAGATTTCTGACTCTTCACGCTCTAACCCCTAATAAAAGTCTTGGTAATACAATAGATTTCTGACTCTTCACGCTCTAACCCCTAATAAAAGTCTTGGTAATACAATAGATTTCTGACTCTTCACGCTCGAGCCCCTAATAAAAGTCTTTGTAATACAATAGATTTCTGACTCTTCACGCTCTAACCCCTAATAAAAGTCTTGGTAATACAATAGATTTCTGACTCTTCACGCTCGAGCCCCTAATAAAAGTCTTGGTAATACAATAGATTTCTGACTCTTCACGCTCGAGCCCCTAATAAAAGTCTTTGTAATACAATAGATTTCTGACTCTTCACGCTCGAGCCCCTAATAAAAGTCTTGGTAATACAATAGATTTCTGACTCTTCACGCTCGAGCCCCTAATAAAAGTCTTTGTAATACAATAGATTTCTGACTCTTCACGCTCTAACCCCTAATAAAAGTCTTGGTAATACAATAGATTTCTGACTCTTCACGCTCTAAACCCTAATAAAAGTCTTGGTAATACAATAGATTTCTGACTCTTCACGCTCGAGCCCCTAATAAAAGTCTTTGTAATACAATAGATTTCTGACTCTTCACGCTCTAACCCCTAATAAAAGTCTTGGTAATACAATAGATTTCTGACTCTTCACGCTCTAAACCCTAATAAAAGTCTTGGTAATACAATAGATTTCTGACTCTTCACGCTCGAGCCCCTAATAAAAGTCTTTGTAATACAATAGATTTCTGACTCTTCACGCTCTAACCCCTAATAAAAGTCTTGGTAATACAATAGATTTCTGACTCTTCACGCTCGAGCCCCTAATAAAAGTCTTGGTAATACAATAGATTTCTGACTCTTCACGCTCGAGCCCCTAATAAAAGTCTTTGTAATACAATAGATTTCTGACTCTTCACGCTCGAGCCCCTAATAAAAGTCTTGGTAATACAATAGATTTCTGACTCTTCACGCTCGAGCCCCTAATAAAAGTCTTTGTAATACAATAGATTTCTGACTCTTCACGCTCTAGCCCCTAATAAAAGTCTTGGTAATACAATAGATTTCTGACTCTTCACGCTCTAACCCCTAATAAAAGTCTTGGTAATACAATAGATTTCTGACTCTTCACGCTCGAGCCCCTAATAAAAGTCTTGTAATACAATAGATTTCTGACTCTTCACGCTCTAACCCCTAATAAAAGTCTTGGTAATACAATAGATTTCTGACTCTTCACGCTCTAACCCCTAATAAAAGTCTTGGTAATACAATAGATTTCTGACTCTTCACGCTCTAGCCCCTAATAAAAGTCTTGGTAATACAATAGATTTCTGACTCTTCACGCTCTAGCCCCTAATAAAAGTCTTGGTAATACAATAGATTTCTGACTCTTCACGCTCTAGCCCCTAATAAAAGTCTTGGTAATACAATAGATTTCTGACTCTTCACGCTCTAGCCCCTAATAAAAGTCTTGGTAATACAATAGATTTCTGACTCTTCACGCTCTAACCCCTAATAAAAGTCTTGGTAATACAATAGATTTCTGACTCTTCACGCTCTAGCCCCTAATAAAAGTCTTGGTAATACAATAGATTTCTGACTCTTCACGCTCGAGCCCCTAATAAAAGTCTTGGTAATACAATAGATTTCTGACTCTTCACGCTCGAGCCCCTAATAAAAGTCTTGGTAATACAATAGATTTCTGACTCTTCACGCTCGAGCCCCTAATAAAAGTCTTGGTAATACAATAGATTTCTGACTCTTCACGCTCGAGCCCCTAATAAAAGTCTTTGTAATACAATAGATTTCTGACTCTTCACGCTCGAGCCCCTAATAAAAGTCTTTGTAATACAATAGATTTCTGACTCTTCACGCTCTAGCCCCTAATAAAAGTCTTGGTAATACAATAGATTTCTGACTCTTCACGCTCTAGCCCCTAATAAAAGTCTTGGTAATACAATAGATTTCTGACTCTTCACGCTCGAGCCCCTAATAAAAGTCTTGGTAATACAATAGATTTCTGACTCTTCACGCTCGAGCCCCTAATAAAAGTCTTGTAATACAATAGATTTCTGACTCTTCACGCTCTAACCCCTAATAAAAGTCTTGGTAATACAATAGATTTCTGACTCTTCACGCTCGAGCCCCTAATAAAAGTCTTGGTAATACAATAGATTTCTGACTCTTCACGCTCGAGCCCCTAATAAAAGTCTTTGTAATACAATAGATTTCTGACTCTTCACGCTCTAACCCCTAATAAAAGTCTTGGTAATACAATAGATTTCTGACTCTTCACGCTCTAACCCCTAATAAAAGTCTTGGTAATACAATAGATTTCTGACTCTTCACGCTCTAGCCCCTAATAAAAGTCTTGGTAATACAATAGATTTCTGACTCTTCACGCTCGAGCCCCTAATAAAAGTCTTGGTAATACAATAGATTTCTGACTCTTCACGCTCGAGCCCCTAATAAAAGTCTTGGTAATACAATAGATTTCTGACTCTTCACGCTCTAACCCCTAATAAAAGTCTTGGTAATACAATAGATTTCTGACTCTTCACGCTCTAGCCCCTAATAAAAGTCTTGGTAATACAATAGATTTCTGACTCTTCACGCTCGAGCCCCTAATAAAAGTCTTTGTAATACAATAGATTTCTGACTCTTCACGCTCTAACCCCTAATAAAAGTCTTGGTAATACAATAGATTTCTGACTCTTCACGCTCTAGCCCCTAATAAAAGTCTTGGTAATACAATAGATTTCTGACTCTTCACGCTCTAGCCCCTAATAAAAGTCTTGTAATACAATAGATTTCTGACTCTTCACGCTCTAACCCCTAATAAAAGTCTTGGTAATACAATAGATTTCTGACTCTTCACGCTCTAGCCCCTAATAAAAGTCTTGGTAATACAATAGATTTCTGACTCTTCACGCTCGAGCCCCTAATAAAAGTCTTGGTAATACAATAGATTTCTGACTCTTCACGCTCGAGCCCCTAATAAAAGTCTTGGTAATACAATAGATTTCTGACTCTTCACGCTCGAGCCCCTAATAAAAGTCTTGGTAATACAATAGATTTCTGACTCTTCACGCTCTAGCCCCTAATAAAAGTCTTGGTAATACAATAGATTTCTGACTCTTCACGCTCTAGCCCCTAATAAAAGTCTTGGTAATACAATAGATTTCTGACTCTTCACGCTCGAGCCCCTAATAAAAGTCTTGGTAATACAATAGATTTCTGACTCTTCACGCTCGAGCCCCTAATAAAAGTCTTGGTAATACAATAGATTTCTGACTCTTCACGCTCTAGCCCCTAATAAAAGTCTTGGTAATACAATAGATTTCTGACTCTTCACGCTCTAGCCCCTAATAAAAGTCTTGGTAATACAATAGATTTCTGACTCTTCACGCTCGAGCCCCTAATAAAAGTCTTGGTAATACAATAGATTTCTGACTCTTCACGCTCGAGCCCCTAATAAAAGTCTTTGTAATACAATAGATTTCTGACTCTTCACGCTCTAGCCCCTAATAAAAGTCTTGGTAATACAATAGATTTCTGACTCTTCACGCTCGAGCCCCTAATAAAAGTCTTGGTAATACAATAGATTTCTGACTCTTCACGCTCGAGCCCCTAATAAAAGTCTTGGTAATACAATAGATTTCTGACTCTTCACGCTCTAGCCCCTAATAAAAGTCTTGGTAATACAATAGATTTCTGACTCTTCACGCTCGAGCCCCTAATAAAAGTCTTGGTAATACAATAGATTTCTGACTCTTCACGCTCGAGCCCCTAATAAAAGTCTTGTAATACAATAGATTTCTGACTCTTCACGCTCTAACCCCTAATAAAAGTCTTGGTAATACAATAGATTTCTGACTCTTCACGCTCTAGCCCCTAATAAAAGTCTTGGTAATACAATAGATTTCTGACTCTTCACGCTCGAGCCCCTAATAAAAGTCTTTGTAATACAATAGATTTCTGACTCTTCACGCTCTAACCCCTAATAAAAGTCTTGGTAATACAATAGATTTCTGACTCTTCACGCTCTAACCCCTAATAAAAGTCTTGGTAATACAATAGATTTCTGACTCTTCACGCTCTAGCCCCTAATAAAAGTCTTGGTAATACAATAGATTTCTGACTCTTCACGCTCTAGCCCCTAATAAAAGTCTTGGTAATACAATAGATTTCTGACTCTTCACGCTCTAGCCCCTAATAAAAGTCTTGTAATACAATAGATTTCTGACTCTTCACGCTCTAGCCCCTAATAAAAGTCTTGGTAATACAATAGATTTCTGACTCTTCACGCTCTAGCCCCTAATAAAAGTCTTGGTAATACAATAGATTTCTGACTCTTCACGCTCTAGCCCCTAATAAAAGTCTTGGTAATACAATAGATTTCTGACTCTTCACGCTCTAGCCCCTAATAAAAGTCTTGGTAATACAATAGATTTCTGACTCTTCACGCTCTAGCCCCTAATAAAAGTCTTGGTAATACAATAGATTTCTGACTCTTCACGCTCGAGCCCCTAATAAAAGTCTTGGTAATACAATAGATTTCTGACTCTTCACGCTCTAACCCCTAATAAAAGTCTTGGTAATACAATAGATTTCTGACTCTTCACGCTCTAACCCTAATAAAAGTCTTGGTAATACAATAGATTTCTGACTCTTCACGCTCTAGCCCCTAATAAAAGTCTTGGTAATACAATAGATTTCTGACTCTTCACGCTCTAGCCCCTAATAAAAGTCTTGGTAATACAATAGATTTCTGACTCTTCACGCTCGAGCCCCTAATAAAAGTCTTGGTAATACAATAGATTTCTGACTCTTCACGCTCGAGCCCCTAATAAAAGTCTTGTAATACAATAGATTTCTGACTCTTCACGCTCGAGCCCCTAATAAAAGTCTTGGTAATACAATAGATTTCTGACTCTTCACGCTCGAGCCCCTAATAAAAGTCTTGTAATACAATAGATTTCTGACTCTTCACGCTCGAGCCCCTAATAAAAGTCTTGGTAATACAATAGATTTCTGACTCTTCACGCTCGAGCCCCTAATAAAAGTCTTGGTAATACAATAGATTTCTGACTCTTCACGCTCTAACCCCTAATAAAAGTCTTGGTAATACAATAGATTTCTGACTCTTCACGCTCGAGCCCCTAATAAAAGTCTTGGTAATACAATAGATTTCTGACTCTTCACGCTCTAGCCCCTAATAAAAGTCTTGGTAATACAATAGATTTCTGACTCTTCACGCTCGAGCCCCTAATAAAAGTCTTGTAATACAATAGATTTCTGACTCTTCACGCTCTAACCCCTAATAAAAGT
>CM017914.1:20608509-20626110 GCA_008369825.1 Triplophysa tibetana | reverse complement strand
CTTAGGTGCACTTTACCCGGGGAGAGAAGGCATACTTCTCTCGAGTTGAGGCCGTGCTTGAGTTCACTATACCCGGGAGAAAAACTAAGTCGCCTGGGTTAGGCGAATGGGTTAAGGAATTTTAAATTTTTCCATTGGCTATATAGCACGGCCATGGACGCGTCCATGGACGCGTCCAAGGCCGGCGACCGGAATGGACGCTTCACGACCATATTTGGACGCCGCTCCCAGGTGTTTCCAATGCAGCAATCACTGACCCTATATAGGGCGGCGGCTGCAGCGAGGCGAGCATTTAGGAGCTGTTTCTCGCCGTGTTAGGATCGCTTTTTCCCGAAGAATGTCGTCGTTCCACTGCGAGCTTTGCACCGAGACGGTGGCGGACGTAGCGGTTCATCTCACCGACCGCCACGGCATGACCAACCGACGGGAATTGGAAATTATTTGCAGTTTGATCCAGGGCCGCGGGTTAGGACGGGTTTTAACATGCCCTATCCCCGGGTGCACCGCCAGAGAGACGGCTAGGCTCGACCGCCATTTGGTCCGCGTTCACCGCGTGGATAAACGGGAAAAGGAGCATCTCATCACCGCGGCTCGGCGGCATGCTTTCGTGGTCGAGCTGCGGGAGCTTCGAGCCAGTTCTCCGGACCCACCGATGGTGAGTGACCTGGATGAATGCGGCGCATCCACGGCCGGCGCCGCCGGCGCTTCCGCGGCCTCCACGGGCGGGGATCACATGGCTAACGTTAGCCGAATGCTGAGCACCTTCGAGCGGGAGAGCTGCGGGCTTCAGCCCTCTCCGAAGCGGGCAGAAAATGCCAAGCAACGGGCTAGAAGGACCCGGGCCTTCTTCGAATACTGCCGACGGAGCTATGGGCCCCGGTTCTTCGACACCATGCCGCCCACCGATGCCTTGCTCGGCTTTCTGGCTGTGCTTGACGGTCGGAAGTTGACCGTGTCCACCGTGAGGCACTACCTGATCGACGTACGGATCTTCTGCTCGTACGCAGCCGACAGCTCGGAGAGAGAGGCATCGGTGGCCGAAGCGAAGCTCCGTCACCTCCGGAGAGCCTGCTTACATCAGATGAACCAGATGAGGGGGACTTGCGGGCTCATCGTGCCGACATCAGGGCCTCGAAGTCGGACAACATCATCCCCCGTGAGTCCCTGTGTAAATTTCTGTCTGGAGCTCGCAAAATATCCCCAGGTTGATGAAGGCGTTCGCCAGAGGACCGAGCCTGCGACTGATGTTCCGGCTGCAAGGCTTCCTGTCGGGCTACATGTCCGTGGTGACGGGGCATCGCCGGTGTGTGTTGGTTAACATGACCGCCCTGGATGTGTCGAGAGCGGGCACAGCTCATGACGGGTACCGGGTGATTTCCGTGAAGCACCACAAGACCGCAGCTTTCTTTGGCGAGGCAAAGGTCACTCTCAGCCCGGAGGAATACGCCTGGACGACGGACATGATCACCCACAGACCCGTGGTATCAGACTTCGTCTTTTGCACCGCGAAAGGCCGGATATGCATGCCGCTTCTCGAGTACTTCAGGGCGGCCTGGGGAGAGCTGAAATTGCCCGGTAGCCTTGGCTTCACCATGGTGCGCAATAGCATCATCACCCACGTATGTATTCGGTCAGACTCACCGCTTTACGCACCACATTTTCCCCACATATGGCTAACCTTGTCTCTCTCTCTTTCATCCAGGCCCACGGACGCCTGTCCCGGCGGCGGAGGGAATGCCTAGCCCGGGCGTTGTGTCATAACATGCAGACGGCTCTCCGGTACTACGTGGCGGATCAGACCGACGACCTGGCTCGCGCTTCGCGGTCCTACGCGTTGAGAGCACTGGGTGCACTTAAAGTAAGTCAATTTCATTAAAATTATACCCGTCTCATGTGTGTCTTTTCCCGGCCTTTCAAATAAACCAAGCCTGGTCCCTCTGGTCCATAGAGAACCGGAGATATAGCCCGGTGAACTTGTGGTGATGTGTCCGAAAAAAGCGCTTCGTTCTCGGTCACTTGTGTTTGAGTTCCGCCCTCAATAACTTCTTCCAGGAATGTGCTAGAACCATGATTCAAGTGTCAGTCGATAGCCCAAGTCCCGGCCTTTCCAAAAAGGTAAGCCTCGTCCCGGTGGTCCATAGAGAACCAGAGATATAGCCCGGTAAACTTGAGGAGTCGTATCCGAAAAAAGCGCTTCGTTCTCGGTCACTTGTGAGTGAGTTCCGCGCTCAATAACTTCTTCCAGGAATGTGCTAGAACCATGATTCAAGTGTCAGTCGATAGCCCAAGTCCCGGCCTTTCCAAAAAGGTAAGCCTCGTCCCGGTGGTCCATAGAGAACCAGAGATATAGCCCGGTAAACTTGAGGAGTCGTATCCGAAAAAAGCGCTTCGTTCTCGGTCACTTGTGAGTGAGTTCCGCGCCTCAATAACTTCTTCCAGGAATGTGCTAGAACCATGATTCAAGTGTCAGTCGATAGCCCAAGTCCCGGCCTTTCCAAAAAGGTAAGCCTCGTCCCGGTGGTCCATAGAGAACCAGAGATATAGCCCGGTAAACTTGAGGAGTCGTATCCGAAAAAAGCGCTTCGTTCTCGGTCACTTGTGAGTGAGTTCCGCCCTCAATAACTTCTTCCAGGAATGTGCTAGAACCATGATTCAAGTGTCAGTCGATAGCCCAAGTCCCGGCCTTTCCAAAAAGGTAAGCCTCGTCCCGGTGGTCCATAGAGAACCAGAGATATAGCCCGGTAAACTTGAGGAGTCGTATCCGAAAAAAGCGCTTCGTTCTCGGTCACTTGTGAGTGAGTTCCGCCCTCAATAACTTCTTCCAGGAATGTGCTAGAACCATGATTCAAGTGTCAGTCGATAGCCCAAGTCCCGGCCTTTCCAAAAAGGTAAGCCTCGTCCCGGTGGTCCATAGAGAACCAGAGATATAGCCCGGTAAACTTGAGGAGTCGTATCCGAAAAAAGCGCTTCGTTCTCGGTCACTTGTGAGTGAGTTCCGCCCTCAATAACTTCTTCCAGGAATGTGCTAGAACCATGATTCAAGTGTCAGTCGATAGCCCAAGTCCCGGCCTTTCCAACAAGCTAAGCCTCGTCTCTGTGGGCCATAGAGAACCGGAGATACAGCCCGGTGAAGTTGGAAAAATTTACCCGGAAAAAGCGCATCTTTTCGAAAACTCTAAGTCCAAATCGTCGCGTCCGGTACTTTCGATCGTCAATAGCTCCGGCCGCCCGGGTCTCAGCGGGACGTGGCGGCTGTCCCGGAGAGCCCTGGTCCCGGCCTTCCCAACGCAATGACTCCCGTCTTTCTAGGACCTTCCAGGCCGGAGATACGGACCGGTGAAAGTGGTCCAAACTACCCGGACAAAAGAGCGCCGTCTTGCGGACAAATTTTATAACTTTGCGTAGGAACGTCCTGGAGCGATGAAACGGGTGTCTACGGATAGGTCTCGGCGAGCCCGTTCCAACGCACCGGGTCCCGTATTTTTACGACCTTCCAGGCCGGAGATAATGGCCGGTAAACATGTGGTGTTGTGTCCGAAAAAAGCGCTTCATTCTCGGTCACTTTTGAGTGAGTTCCGCCCTCAATAACTTCTTCCAGGAATGTGCTAGAACCACGATTCGAGTGTCAGTCGATAGCCCAAGTCCCGGCCTTTCCAACAAGCTAAGCCTCGTCCCTCTGGTCCATAGAGAACCGGAGATATGGCCCGGTAAACTTGAAGAGTCGTATCCGAAAAAAGCGCTTCGTTCTCGGTCACTTGTGAGTGAGTTCCGCCCTCAATAACTTCTTCCAGGAATGTGCTAGAACCATGATTCAAGTGTCAGTCGATAGCCCAAGTCCCGGCCTTTCCAACAAGCTAAGCCTCGTCTCTGTGGGCCATACAGAACCGGAGATATGGCCCGGTGAAGTTGGAAAAATTTACCCGGAAAAAGCGGATTTTTTCCCAAGTCCAAATCGTCGCGTCCGGTACTTTCGATCGTCAATAGCTCCGGCCGCCCGGGTCTCAGCGGGACGTGGCGGTTGTCCCGGAGAGCCCTGGTCCCGGCCTTCCCAACGCAACGACTCCCGTCTTTCTAGGACCTTCCAGGCCGGAGATACGGACCGGTGAAAGTGGTCCAAACTACCCGGACAAAAGAGCGCCGTCTTGCGGACAAATTTTATAACTTTGCGTAGGAACGTCCTAGAGCGATGAAACGGGTGTCTACGGATAGGTCTCGGCGAGCCCGTTCCAACGCAGCGGGTCCCGTATTTTTACGACCTTCCAGGCCGGAGATACGGACCGGTGAATGTTGCAAAATGTATCCGGTCCAAAGCGCTTATTTCTCGGCCACTTTTGTGCGACGGCCCCCCTCTGTAACTTCTTCCAGGAAAGTGCTAGAGCCTCGTGGCTGGTACCGTTGGAAAGGTCTCGGCGAGCCCGTTCCAACGCACCAAGTCCCGTCTCTCTAGGACCTTCCTGGCCGGAGAGGCGGAGCCCAAAAGAACCATGTCACAAATCAGTATCTCCGGCCAGGAAGGTCCCACAGACAAGTTCTTTATACCGTTGGAAAGGTCTCGTCGAGCCCGTTCCAACGCTCCAAGTCCCGTCCTTCTACGACCTTCCTGGCCGGAGATAGTTTTTCAAAGCGGGTTTACGTTTGGCGGCGTAGCTCCGGCCAGGAAGGTCTCACAGACAAGTTTTTTATACCGTTGGAAAGGCCTCGTCGAGACCTTTCGAACGCACCAAGTCGCGTCTTTCTAGGACCTTCCAGGCCGGAGATACGGACCGGTGAATGTTGCAAAATGTATCCGGTCCAAAGCGCTTATTTCTCGGCCACTTTTGTGCGACGGCCCCCCTCTGTAACTTCTTCCAGGAAAGTGCTAGAGCCTCGTGGCTGGTACCGTTGGAAAGGTCTCGGCGAGCCCGTTCCAACGCACCAAGTCCCGTCTCTCTAGGACCTTCCTGGCCGGAGAGGCGGAGCCCAAAAGAACCATGTCACAAATCAGTATCTCCGGCCTGGAAGGTCCCACAGACAAGTTCTTTATACCGTTGGAAAGGTCTCGTCGAGCCCGTTCCAACGCTCCAAGTCCCGTCCTTCTACGACCTTCCTGGCCGGAGATAGTTTTTCAAAGCGGGTTTACGTTTGGCCGCGTAGCTCCGGCCAGGAAGGTCTCACATACAAGTTTTTTATACCGTTGGAAAGGCCTCGTCGAGACCTTTCGAACGCACCAAGTCGCGTCTTTCTAGGACCTTCCAGGCCGGAGATACGGACCGGTGAATGTTGCAAAATGTATCCGGTCCAAAGCGCTTATTTCTCGGCCACTTTTGTGCTAATGGTCCCCCTCTGTAACTTCTTCCAGGAAAGTGCTAGAGACTCGAGGCTCGCACCGTTGGTCCAGGCCGACGGTCCGAGCCGACGGTCCAAGCCTCGAGTCCGAGGGTCGATGCGTTCGGGAGCTACGGTCGTCGGAAGAAAAAGGTAACGGATGCGACTCGCGGCCCGTGCACCGGCCCCCGGGCACGCACAGCCTCGTGGCTGGTACCGTTGGAAAGGTCTCGACGAGGCCTTTCCAGAGCACGTCGTTTCGAGCCCGAGGGTTGAGGCGTTCGGGAGTTACGCGTCTTCAAACATGCTCCGGCTACCGGAAAACGTATCTCCGGCCCCCGGGCACCCACAGCCTCGTGGCCGGTACCGTTGGAAAGGTCTCGACGAGACCTTTCCAGGGGTGCCAGTCTCGAGTCTCTACGTGCCCGGGTTCGGGAGCTACGGCGTTTTCAAAAAAGGACCGTCGGAGGCCCCCAAAAGTCCGGTGCTCTTGTTAGCCCTCCTCCGGGCCTTCCCGAAAAGCATCGTCTCGAGCCCGAAGGCCCCGGCGATCGGGAGCTAAAAATCGGGGAACATAGGTCCAGCGTTTTCTTCCGGGAGCCGTATCTCCGGCCCCCGGGCACCTAGAGACTCGAGGCCGGCACCGTTGGAAAGGTCTACGCCAGACCTTTCCAGGGGTGCCGGCCTCGAGTCTCTACGTGCCCGGGTTCGGGAGCTAGGATTTTTTGAACGTTTTGGCATTTTACGGTCCTTGCGCCGGCTCCGGGACCCCTAGAGACTGGGTCTCAATTTTGGACGACAGCCACGGGTGTCCCGTTTAATGAGAGCCGCGTCTCCGGAGCGATGGTATTTTTAAACATATAGTTATTGCCATTCGTAAAAAAGTGGAAAAAAACATAACGCATCGTGGCGATTAAAAAGTCGGGCACGCACAGCCTCGTGTCTGGTACCGTTGGAAAGGTCTCGGCGAGACCTTTCCAACGCACCAAGTCCCGTCTCTCTAGGACCTTCCTGGCCGGAGATATTAGAGAACCAGCCTGGTTCTTCTGAAAAACCAGCGGGTATTTTCGGATTTGATCCGAGTTCGATGGACCTTCTCGGCCACAGGGTCAGCTGAGGTCCGCTGACTGGTTTGGGACTTCCATGTCCGAAGAACCAGCAAACCTACAGTGGAACTGACTTAGAAATATTTCTGATTCCTGGTTCTTCCGAAAAACCAGCGGTGTTTTCCGGATTTGATCCGAGTTCGGTGGACCTTGTCGGCCACAGGGTCAGCTGAGGTCCGCTGACTGGTTTGGGACTTCCATGTCCGAAGAACCAGCAAACCTACAGTGGAACTGACTTAGAAATATTTCTGATTCCTGGTTCTTCTGAAAAACCAGCGGGTATTTTCGGATTTGATCCGAGTTCGGTGGACCTTGTCGGCCACAGGGTCAGCTGAGGTCCGCTGACTGGTTTGGGACTTCCATGTCCGAAGAACCAGCAAACCTACAGTGGAACTGACTTAGAAATATTTCTGATTCCTGGTTCTTCCGAAAAACCAGCGGTGTTTTCCGGATTTGATCCGAGTTCGGTGGACCTTGTCGGCCACAGGGTCAGCTGAGGTCCGCTGACTGGTTTGGGACTTCCATGTCCGAAGAACCAGCAAACCTACAGTGGAACTGACTTAGAAATATTTCTGATTCCTGGTTCTTCTGAAAAACCAGCGGGTATTTTCGGATTTGATCCGAGTTCGGTGGACCTTGTCGGCCACAGGGTCAGCTGAGGTCCGCTGACTGGTTTGGGACTTCCATGTCCGAAGAACCAGCAAACCTACAGTCGAACTGACTTAGAAATATTTTTGATTCCTGGTTCTTCCGAAAAATCAGCGGGTATTTTCGGATTTGATCCGGATTTGGTGCACCCTCTCGGCCTCCGGCTCAGCTGAGGTCCGCTGACTGGTTTGGGACTTCCATGTCCGAAGAACCAGCAAACCTACAGTCGAACTGACTTAGAAATATTTTTGATTCCTGGTTCTTCCGAAAAATCAGCGGGTATTTTCGGATTTGATCCGGATTTGGTGCACCCTCTCGGCCTCCGGCTCAGCTGAGGTCCGCTGACTGGTTTGGGACTTCCATGTCCGAAGAACCAGCAAACCTACAGTCGAACTGACTTAGAAATATTTTTGATTCCTGGTTCTTCCGAAAAATCAGCGGTGTTTTCCGGATTTGATCCGGATTTGGTGCACCCTCTCGGCCTCCGGCTCAGCTGAGGTCCGCTGACTGGTTTGGGACTTCCATGTCCGAAGAACCAGCAAACCTACAGTCGAACTGACTTAGAAATATTTTTGATTCCTGGTTCTTCCGAAAAATCAGCGGGTATTTTCGGATTTGATCCGGATTTGGTGCACCCTCTCGGCCTCCGGCTCAGCTGAGGTCCGCTGACTGGTTTGGGACTTCCATGTCCGAAGAACCAGCAAACCTACAGTCGAACTGACTTAGAAATATTTTTGATTCCTGGTTCTTCCGAAAAATCAGCGGTGTTTTCCGGATTTGATCCGGATTTGGTGCACCCTCTCGGCCTCCGGCTCAGCTGAGGTCCGCTGACTGGTTTGGGACTTCCATGTCCGAAGAACCAGCAAACCTACAGTCGAACTGACTTAGAAATATTTTTGATTCCTGGTTCTTCCGAAAAATCAGCGGGTATTTTCGGATTTGATCCGGATTTGGTGCACCCTCTCGGCCTCCGGCTCAGCTGAGGTCCGCTGACTGGTTTGGGACTTCCATGTCCGAAGAACCAGCAAACCTACAGTCGAACTGACTTAGAAATATTTTTGATTCCTGGTTCTTCCGAAAAATCAGCGGTGTTTTCCGGATTTGATCCGGATTTGGTGCACCCTCTCGGCCTCCGGCTCAGCTGAGGTCCGCTGACTGGTTTGGGACTTCCATGTCCGAAGAACCAGCAAACCTACAGTCGAACTGACTTAGAAATATTTTTGATTCCTGGTTCTTCCGAAAAATCAGCGGTGTTTTCCGGATTTTATCCGGATTTGGTGCACCCTCTCGGCCTCCGGCTCAGCTGAGGTCCGCTGAATGGGTTTTGACTTCCATGATTTTCGTCTTTTCACATCTGGATTGGGGGCTTCAGGTATTATAGGGGAGCATAGTCACAGCGCCCTCAAGGGTTTTGGATGAATCGGCGTGGTTTCCGAGATATAGCCGAAATGGTGCACCCTCTCGGGCGCGGATTCAATGAAGTCCGCTGAATGGGTTTGGACTTCCATGATTTTGACCCTAAACCATCCGGTCTGGGGGCTTTACGTATTATAGGAGAGCATAGTCCCAGAGCTCTTCCAGAGCTGATGAATTCAGCGGGTGGTTTCGGATTTAGGCCGGATTTGGTGAGGTCTCCGGGCCACGGATTCAATGAAGTCCGCTGAATGGGTTTGGACTTCCATGATTTTGACCCTAAACCATCCGGTCTGGGGGCTTCACGTATTATAGGAGAGCATAGTCCCAGAGCTCTTCCAGAGCTGATGAAATCAGCGGGTGGTTTCGGATTTAGGCCGGATTTGGTGAGGTCTCCGGGCCACGGATTCAATGAGGTCCGCTGAATGGGTTTGGACATCCAGCTCTCCGGAGCTTCTGAAAAATCAGCTGTGATTTGGCCAAACTAGCCGCCAGGGTGGCACCTGAGCGGACTAGATGCTGATGAGGACCGAGGTGAGGTCCCGAGGAACCGGACGAGCAATCGACTTAGCCATTTTTATGGATCTTCTGAAAAATCAGCTGTGATTTGGCCAAACTAGCCGCCAGGGTGGCACCTGAGCGGACTAGATGCTGATGAGGACCGAGGTGAGGTCCCGAGGAACCGGACGAGCAATCGACTTAGCCATTTTTATGGATCTTCTGAAAAATCAGCTGTGATTTGGCCAAACTAGCCGCCAGGGTGGCACCTGAGCGGACTAGATGCTGATGAGGACCGAGGTGAGGTCCCGAGGAACCGGACGAGCAATCGACTTAGCCATTTTTATGGAGCTTCTGCAAACTCCAGCGGTTGGTTTCGGATCTAGTCCGGATTTGGTGAGGTCTCCGGGCCATGGATTCCATTAGGTCCGCTGAATGGGTTTGGACTTCCATGAATTACAGCCCAAAGAGCAATGGTCCGGGGGCTTCACGTATTATAGGAGAGCATAGTCCCAGAGCTCTTCCAGAGCTTCAGAAATCAGCGGTTGATTTCGGATTTAGGCCGGATTTGGTGAGGTCTCCGGGCCATGGATTCCATTAGGTCCGCTGAATGGGTTTGGACATCCAGCTCTCCGGAGCTTCTGAAAAATCAGCTGTGATTTGCCCAAACTAGCCGCCAGGGTGGCACCTGAGCGGACTAGATGCTGATGAGGACCGCGGAGAGGTCCCGAGGAACCGGAAGAGCAATCGACATAGCCATTTTTATGGATCTTCTGAAAAATCAGCTGTGATTTGGCCAAACTAGCCGCCAGGGTGGCACCTGAGCGGACTAGATGCTGATGAGGACCGAGGTGAGGTCCCGAGGAACCGGACGAGCAATCGACTTAGCCATTTTTATGGAGCTTCTGCAAACTCCAGCGGTTGGTTTCGGATCTAGTCCGGATTTGGTGAGGTCTCCGGGCCATGGATTCCATTAGGTCCGCTGAATGGGTTTGGACTTCCATGAATTACAGCCCAAAGAGCAATGGTCCGGGGGCTTCACGTATTATAGGAGAGCATAGTCCCAGAGCTCTTCCAGAGCTTCAGAAATCAGCGGTTGATTTCGGATTTAGGCCGGATTTGGTGAGGTCTCCGGGCCATGGATTCCATTAGGTCCGCTGAATGGGTTTGGACATCCAGCTCTCCGGAGCTTCTGAAAAATCAGCTGTGATTTGCCCAAACTAGCCGCCAGGGTGGTACCTGAGCGGACTAGATGCTGATGAGGACCGCGGAGAGGTCCCGAGGAACCGGAAGAGCAATCGACATAGCCATTTTTATGGATCTTCTGAAAAATCAGCTGTGATTTGGCCAAACTAGCCGCCAGGGTGGCACCTGAGCGGACTAGATGCTGATGAGGACCGAGGTGAGGTCCCGAGGAACCGGACGAGCAATCGACTTAGCCATTTTTATGGAGCTTCTGCAAACTCCAGCGGTTGGTTTCGGATCTAGTCCGGATTTGGTGAGGTCTCCGGGCCATGGATTCCATTAGGTCCGCTGAATGGGTTTGGACTTCCATGAATTACAGCCCAAAGAGCAATGGTCCGGGGGCTTCACGTATTATAGGAGAGCATAGTCCCAGAGCTCTTCCAGAGCTTCAGAAATCAGCGGTTGATTTCGGATTTAGGCCGGATTTGGTGAGGTCTCCGGGCCATGGATTCCATTAGGTCCGCTGAATGGGTTTGGACATCCAGCTCTCCGGAGCTTCTGAAAAATCAGCTGTGATTTGCCCAAACTAGCCGCCAGGGTGGTACCTGAGCGGACTAGATGCTGATGAGGACCGCGGAGAGGTCCCGAGGAACCGGAAGAGCAATCGACATAGCCATTTTTATGGATCTTCTGAAAAATCAGCTGTGATTTGGCCAAACTAGCCGCCAGGGTGGCACCTGAGCGGACTAGATGCTGATGAGGACCGCGGAGAGGTCCCGAGGAACCGGAAGAGCAAGCGACTTAGCCATTTTCCTGGAGCTTCTGCAAACTCCAGCGGTTGGTCTCGGATCTAGTCCGGATTTGGTGAACCCCCTGGGCCACGGACTCCATGGAGATCCGTTGAATGGATTGGGACATCCATGAATTACAGCCCAAAGAGCAATGGTCCGGGGGCTTCACGTATTATAGGAGAGCATAGTCCCAGAGCTCTTCCAGAGCTTCAGAAATCAGCGGTTGATTTCGGATTTAGGCCGGATTTGGTGAGGTCTCCGGGCCACGGACTCAAGGAGGTCCGCTGAATGGGTTTGGACATCCAGCTCTCCGGAGCTTCTGAAAAATCAGCTGTGATTTGGCCTAAACTAGCCGCCAGGGTGGCACCTGAGCGGACTAGATGCTGATGAGGACCGCGGAGAGGTCCCGAGGAACCGGACGAGCAAGCGACTTAGCCATTTTCCTGGAGCTTCTGCAAACTCCAGCGGTTGGTCTCGGATCTAGTCCGGATTTGGTGAACCCCCTGGGCCACGGACTCCATGGAGATCCGTTGAATGGATTGGGACATCCATGAATTACAGCCCAAAGAGCAATGGTCCGGGGGCTTCACGTATTATAGGAGAGCATAGTCCCAGAGCTCTTCCAGAGCTTCAGAAATCAGCGGTTGATTTCGGATTTAGGCCGGATTTGGTGAGGTCTCCGGGCCACGGACTCAAGGAGGTCCGCTGAATGGGTTTGGACATCCAGCTCTCCGGAGCTTCTGAAAAATCAGCTGGGTTTGGCTTAAACTAGCCGCCAGGGTGGCACCTGAGCGGACTAGATGCTGATGAGGACCGCGGAGAGGTCCCGAGGAACCGGAAGAGCAAGCGACTTAGCCATTTTCCTGGAGCTTCTGCAAACTCCAGCGGTTGGTCTCGGATCTAGTCCGGATTTGGTGAACCCCCTGGGCCACGGACTCCATGGAGATCCGTTGAATGGATTGGGACATCCATGAATTACAGCCCAAAGAGCAATGGTCCGGGGGCTTCACGTATTATAGGAGAGCATAGTCCCAGAGCTCTTCCAGAGCTTCTGAAATCAGCGGTTGATTTCGGATTTAGGCCGGATTTGGTGAGGTCTCCGGGCCACGGACTCAAGGAGGTCCGCTGAATGGGTTTGGACATCCAGCTCTCCGGAGCTTCTGAAAAATCAGCTGTGATTTGCCCAGACTAGCCGCCAGGGTGGTACCTGAGCGGACTAGATGCTGATGAGGACCGCGGAGAGGTCCCGAGGAACCGGAAGAGCAAGCGACTTAGCCATTTTCCTGGAGCTTCTGCAAACTCCAGCGGTTGGTCTCGGATCTGGTCCGGATTTGGTGAACCCCCTGGGCCACGGACTCCATGGAGATCCGTTGAATGGATTGGGACATCCATGAATTACAGCCCAAAGAGCAATGGTCAGGGGGCTTCACGTATTATAGGAGAGCGTAGTGCCAGGGCTCTCCGGAGCTACTGAAAATCAGCTGTGATTTGCCCAGACTAGCCGCCAGGGTGGTACCTGAGCGGACTAGATGCTGATGAGGACCGCGGAGAGGTCCCGAGGAACCGGAAGAGCAAGCGACTTAGCCATTTTCCTGGAGCTTCTGCAAACTCCAGCGGTTGGTCTCGGATCTGGTCCGGATTTGGTGAAGGCCCCGGGCCACGGACTCCATGGAGATCCGTTGAATGGATTGGGACATCCATGAATTACAGCCCAAAGAGCAATGGTCAGGGGGCTTCACGTATTATAGGAGAGCGTAGTGCCAGGGCTCTCCGGAGCTACTGAAAATCAGCTGTGATTTGCCCAGACTAGCCGCCAGGGTGGTACCTGAGCGGACTAGATGCTGATGAGGACCGCGGAGAGGTCCCGAGGAACCGGAAGAGCAAGCGACTTAGCCATTTTCCTGGAGCTTCTGCAAACTCCAGCGGTTGGTCTCGGATCTGGTCCGGATTTGGTGAACCCCCTGGGCCACGGACTCCATGGAGATCCGTTGAATGGATTGGGACATCCATGAATTACAGCCCAAAGAGCAATGGTCAGGGGGCTTCACGTATTATAGGAGAGCGTAGTGCCAGGGCTCTCCGGAGCTACTGAAAATCAGCTGTGATTTGCCCAGACTAGCCGCCAGGGTGGTACCTGAGCGGACTAGATGCTGATGAGGACCGCGGAGAGGTCCCGAGGAACCGGAAGAGCAAGCGACTTAGCCATTTTCCTGGAGCTTCTGCAAACTCCAGCGGTTGGTCTCGGATCTGGTCCGGATTTGGTGAAGGCCCCGGGCCACGGACTCCATGGAGATCCGTTGAATGGATTGGGACATCCATGAATTACAGCCCAAAGAGCAATGGTCCGGGGGCTTCACGTATTATAGGAGAGCGTACTCACAGGGCCCTGTGGAGGTCTTCGGAATCAGCGGTTGGTCTCGGATCTAGTCCGGATTTGGTGAAGGCCCCGGGCCACGGACTCCATGGAGATCCGTTGAATGGATTGGGACATCCATGAATTACAGCCCAAAGAGCAATGGTCCGGGGGCTTCACGTATTATAGGAGAGCGTACTCACAGGGCCCTGTGGAGGTCTTCGGAATCAGCGGTTGGTCTCGGATCTAGTCCGGATTTGGTGAAGGCCCCGGGCCACGGACTCCGTGGAGATCCGTTGAATGGATTGGGACATCCATGAATTACAGCCCAAAGAGCAATGGTCCGGGGGCTTCACGTATTATAGGAGAGCGTAGTGCCAGGGCTCTCCGGAGCTACTGAAAATCAGCTGTGATTTGCCCAGACTAGCCGCCAGGGTGGTACCTGAGCGGACTAGATGCTGATGAGGACCGCGGAGAGGTCCCGAGGAACCGGAAGAGCAAGCGACTTAGCCATTTTCCTGGAGCTTCTGCAAACTCCAGCGGTTGGTCTCGGATCTGGTCCGGATTTGGTGAAGGCCCCGGGCCACGGACTCCATGGAGATCCGTTGAATGGATTGGGACATCCATGAATTACAGCCCAAAGAGCAATGGTCCGGGGGCTTCACGTATTATAGGAGAGCGTACTCACAGGGCCCTGTGGAGGTCTTCGGAATCAGCGGTTGGTCTCGGATCTAGTCCGGATTTGGTGAAGGCCCCGGGCCACGGACTCCATGGAGATCCGTTGAATGGATTGGGACATCCATGAATTACAGCCCAAAGAGCAATGGTCCGGGGGCTTCACGTATTATAGGAGAGCGTACTCACAGGGCCCTGTGGAGGTCTTCGGAATCAGCGGTTGGTCTCGGATCTAGTCCGGATTTGGTGAAGGCCCCGGGCCACGGACTCCATGGAGATCCGTTGAATGGATTGGGACATCCATGAATTACAGCCCAAAGAGCAATGGTCCGGGGGCTTCACGTATTATAGGAGAGCGTACTCACAGGGCCCTGTGGAGGTCTTCGGAATCAGCGGTTGGTCTCGGATCTAGTCCGGATTTGGTGAAGGCCCCGGGCCACGGACTCCATGGAGATCCGTTGAATGGATTGGGACATCCATGAATTACAGCCCAAAGAGCAATGGTCCGGGGGCTTCACGTATTATAGGAGAGCGTACTCACAGGGCCCTGTGGAGGTCTTCGGAATCAGCGGTTGGTCTCGGATCTAGTCCGGATTTGGTGAAGGCCCCGGGCCACGGACTCCATGGAGATCCGTTGAATGGATTGGGACATCCATGAATTACAGCCCAAAGAGCAATGGTCCGGGGGCTTCACGTATTATAGGAGAGCGTACTCACAGGGCCCTGTGGAGGTCTTCGGAATCAGCGGTTGGTCTCGGATCTAGTCCGGATTTGGTGAAGGCCCCGGGCCACGGACTCCATGGAGATCCGTTGAATGGATTGGGACATCCATGAATTACAGCCCAAAGAGCAATGGTCCGGGGGCTTCACGTATTATAGGAGAGCGTACTCACAGGGCCCTGTGGAGGTCTTCGGAATCAGCGGTTGGTCTCGGATCTAGTCCGGATTTGGTGAAGGCCCCGGGCCACGGACTCCATGGAGATCCGTTGAATGGATTGGGACATCCATGAATTACAGCCCAAAGAGCAATGGTCCGGGGGCTTCACGTATTATAGGAGAGCGTACTCACAGGGCCCTGTGGAGGTCTTCGGAATCAGCGGTTGGTCTCGGATCTAGTCCGGATTTGGTGAAGGCCCCGGGCCACGGACTCCATGGAGATCCGTTGAATGGATTGGGACATCCATGAATTACAGCCCAAAGAGCAATGGTCCGGGGGCTTCACGTATTATAGGAGAGCGTACTCACAGGGCCCTGTGGAGGTCTTCGGAATCAGCGGTTGGTTTCGGGTCTTGTCCGGATTTGGAGAACCCCCTGGGCCACGGGCTCGTCTGAGGTCCGCAGTGTCGGCGCAGACATCCGTCTGACCGGCCTTAATTCCCACGGTCAGGGGCCTTCACGTATTATAAGAACACGGACCCCCAGCCACCCGAAAGTCCTCGGGGCTGGGGCAAAACAAGGTCTTCGGACCAGGCACAACAACACGGACGGCCGGAACCCCGAAAGTCCTCGGGGCTGGTTCAATACAAGGTCTTCGGACCAGGCACAACAACACGGACGGCCGGAACCCCGAAAGTCCTCGGGGCTGGTTCAATACAAGGTCTTCGGACCAGGCACAACAACACGGACGGCCGGAACCCCGAAAGTCCTCGGGGCTGGTTCAATACAAGGTCTTCGGACCAGGCACAATAATCTGGTAGATTGGAGCACCAGGGTCGCAACTTACAGTCGAAGGCGCACGGTCTAACGACCATATGGGCACGAGACTGCTTTAGCACCTGGCCTCGAGTGGAACCCCTTTGTTCGGGCTCTTCCGAAACCCCTACGTGGGAGATGAAAACGACCGGTCAGTCTCAGGTGTACGTTAACGGGACCTTGCGGGCGTCGCGCTGGTTCTCGGCTGGGCCTCTTACTGGTTGGTCCTACTGTCCGCTGAGCCGCGCCCTCGCCCCTCGGGACCGAGCATCACATTTCTCTGTTACGGCCTCTATAACGAGGCCACCCCCTTGCCAAAGGATGTTGCACGCCCACACAAGGAGGACCTATTGGAGGCCTGCCAACCCTCCCGCTTTAGTCGGAGGGCGCTAAACCCGCCATGAGGTACCCCCGCGTGTGTTAACGCGGCTCCCTACCCGGAGGCAACCGAAGGAAGTGCCCCGCGCACAACCGCGCACCTATTAGCGGCCTTGCTCCCCCTCCGCGTCCGTCGGAGTGGGACTCGACCCGCTATGAGGTACCGCGCGCCAACGCGGCCTCCCGGAGGATACCTGGTTGATCCTGCCAGTAACATATGCTTGTCTCAAAGATTAAGCCATGCAGGTCTAAGTGCACACGGCCGGTACAGTGAAACTGCGAATGGCTCATTAAATCAGTTATGGTTCCTTTGATCGCTCCCAGTTACTTGGATAACTGTGGTAATTCCAGAGCTAATACATGCAAACGGGCGTTGACACGGGCCTCCTCGCGAGAGGGGGCCCAGGGGATACGTGCATTTATCAGCCCCAAAACCCAACCGGGTCTGCCGTCTCCGGGCGGCGGGCCTGGTCCTTTGGTGACTCAAGATAACCTCGGGCCGATCGTGCGCCCTCGCGGCGGCGACGATTCATTCGAATGTCTGACCTATCAACTTTCGATGGTACTCTAGGCGCCTACCATGGTGACCACAGGTGACGGGGAATCAGGGTTCGATTCCGGAGAGGGAGCCTGAGAAACGGCTACCACATCCAAGGAAGGCAGCAGGCGCGCAAATTACCCATTCCCGACTCGGTGAGGTAGTGACGAAAAATACCGACGCAGGTCTCTTTCGAGGCCCTGCGATCGGAATGAGCGAATCCTAAACACATGTGTGAGGACCCATTGGAGGGCAAGTCTGGTGCCAGCAGCCGCGGTAATTCCAGCTCCAATAGCGTATATTAAACTTGCTGCAGTTAAAAAGCTCGTAGTTGGACCTCGGGCGCGGGCAGGCGGACCGCCGCGAGGCGAGCTGCCGCCCGTCCCGAGCCCTGCCTCTCGGCGCCCCCCGGATGCCCTTGGTTGGGTGTCCGGCGCGGGGTCCGAAGCGTTTACTTTGAAGAAATTAGAGTGTTCAAAGCAGGCCGAACGCCCGCCCGAATACCCCAGCTAGGAATAATGGAATAGGACTCCGGTTCTATTTTGTGGGTTTCACGAACCAGGGCCATGATTGAGAGGGACGGCCGGGGGCATTCGTATTGCGCCGCTAGAGGTGAAATTCTTGGACCGGCGCAAGACGGACGAAAGCGAAAGCATTTGCCAAGAACGTTTTCATTAATCAAGAACGAAAGTCGGAGGTTCGAAGACGATCAGATACCGTCGTAGTTCCGACCGTAAACGATGCCGACCCGCGATCCGGCGGCGTTATTCCCATGACCCGCCGGGCAGCGTGGGGGAAACCACGAGTCTTTGGGTTCCGGGGGGAGTATGGTTGCAAAGCTGAAACTTAAAGGAATTGACGGAAGGGCACCACCAGGAGTGGAGCCTGCGGCTTAATTTGACTCAACACGGGAAACCTCACCTGGCCCGGACACGGAAAGGATTGACAGATCGATAGCTCTTTCTCGATACCGTGGGTGGTGGTGCATGGCCGTTCTTAGTTGGTGGAGCGATTTGTCTG
>CM017914.1:20551009-20601009 GCA_008369825.1 Triplophysa tibetana | reverse complement strand
TCCCAGGTCACTTAATAGGGCCGCAACATGGCTGGAACAGCTGGTGAGACCGGCACAGCCAACAGAGGGTACGACCCAAATGCTGTGGGGCAATGCCAGGAACTGGCTGGGAACCAGCCGACAAATCCTGGCTGACCATTATGAAGAGACCTTGAGAGGCCTTCATAGGGAACTGAGCACTCTGGACCTCTCTGAGGCAGAGAGAGCCTGGGAGGTGGCCAAACGGTGGCTACGAAGGAACCTCCCTCATGCACGGGAGGGGGTGGTGCAGCGGGCTGAGGCAGAAATGCGGGCTCTGGTGGTAGCCAGGAGGGGACCGGCTGAGGCCGGGGGCACCGGGATGGAGGTGACCACAGCTGGGGAGAGTGAGGCCGAGGCGGCACAAAGGGAAAGGCTGAGACAAGAATTGAAGGAAGAATTGAGACAGGAGCTCAGGGCCGAGATTGTAGACCAAGTGCGGTCCGAGGTCAGGGCCGAATTGCTGGGAGCACAGGCACCATTGCCCCAGCGTTCAAGGAAACAACAGACGCCTTCCAGGCGGAGCGATGGGGATAGCACTGAGACGCAGGGGGAAATTTACCCCAGGCGGAGACTGGAATGGCTGTTCAGGAACCTCAGACTAGTGATGCCAGGACAAGGAGGGACCCAAAGAAGACGGAGGAAGAATTGGACTGGGAAGCTCTATTGAGCGACTCGTGGGAAGAATGGGATGGAGAACCGGGGGAAAAGAGGAAGGGAGATAATGAGTTGCCTGGCCCAAGTAAGAGGGGGTCAAATAATAAAAGTGCAGAGGGGTTGCCAGACGACCGGGGAAAACCTGAGGGGGTAGCAGTCCAGATAGGGGGGCCGAGGCAAAGCTTGCACATGACCATAGACCACCAGGGCAATAAAAAGGCAAGATGGGTCCTGAACCCCATGAGGCCTATTCTGATCCTGGGTGACTCAAACGTCGGCAGGATCACGGACTTGGGGGACAACCACATACAATTGGTGTCCTACCCAGGGGCTCAGTGGTCCAACATCTTGTGGATGTTGCAGCACCACACACCAACGTCCCCAGACACCCAAGTGGTCATTATAGTGGTCGGGATCAATGACAGGGGGACTAGGGCGTGTTTATCCCTCCGCAAAATGGTCATGGGGACCTTGGCCGCGGCGGAGAAGCGCTTCCCCAACGCCAGAGTGCGGGCACCAGTGATCAACTTCTCGGCCGGGCTCCCTAAAGCCCAACGGGATATACTGAGGTCACTCAACAACTACATCCTGGAGACTGGAGCGTCTCTCCCTCCTTTGCCAGGGTCACAGTTCAGAGTCGAGCGGGACCTGACGCACTGGACGTCAGAGACGGCCATGGCCATGGCGAAGCTCTGGCTGGATGCCTTAAACTACGGAGGAGCCCACCAACACCAAGCGGACGGTACAGTAGTTAACCTCTCTAAACTAATTCAGCTAAGTAAAGGGGAACTCAGTTTATTACAGAAAGGGCTGACGTTTATTCCTAGCACCAGAGTGAGTGAATTTAATATGCCGGAACTACAGGTGCAGGCCTCCAGCTATCACAGGCGACTGAGGTTGGCGGCCTTCTTCGGGGTGGAGACGGAGGACCGACAGCCGGAACTCCCATTTAAACCCCCGTCCGAGTGGGAGCCGCCGCCGGATCAGGTCCCCAGGATGGCGTGGGACATCATCAAGCAGGACAATTTATTTTTATCTTCTTTACCGGGAAGGCACACGGTGCCTACCGGCAATCTGTCCAGGGGGGAGGAGGAGGCCCTGGACAGACTGTGTAATGATTTTTCAATATGTCAAGGAAGCGTTGAGACAGTTAGGGGACACGGAATATTATCAAAAGCTTGACGCACCGATTTACCCAAATTCGATCCCAGTGATTCGAGCTCTGTTAGATAACCTTGTGGCTCAGCACTACCTGGAGCCGATGCAAAGAGATTATCTCGTGGGGGTTGAGGTTCCTAGACCCAGGCGTTTCTATCTCTTGCCGAAAATTCACAAACCTAGAAATAAATGGCCTTTTGAGGATATGCCACCGGGTAGGCCTATTGTGGCGGATTGTGGGAGCGAGAGTTATCGGGTGGCGGAATACATAGATTACTATCTCAATCCGTTGTCCACTCGACACAGTAGCTATATAAAAGATACCTGGGATTTCGTGGCAAAAATTAAAGCCTTGGTAATCAAGCAGCCGGTATGGTTCTTTTCCATGGATGTAACGAGTCTGTACACCAATATAGAGACCGAGAAAGGGTTGAATACAGTTAGATCCTGCTTCCATAAATACCCAAGCATTGATAGACCAGAAGACACACTCATTGACCTATTGCGTCTGAGTCTAACCAAAAACGATTTTGAGTTTAATGGGGAATTTTATCTGCAGGTTAAGGGTACGGCAATGGGCAAAAAGTTTGCGCCTGCGTATGCCGACATATACATGGCACAATGGGAAAATGAGGCCTTGGCAAAGTGTCCTATTAAACCGCTCCAGTATTTTAGATACTTGGACGACATCTGGGGACTATGGGGACATTCGGAGCCAGAATTTCACGACTTCGTGGATAGGCTGAACAGGCATCATGAATCGATTAAGCTAACGTTTACCCTGTCGGAACGCCAGATTGATTACCTAGATGTGACAGTGTTTAAAGGACCAAATTTCCAGGACACCGGTAAGCTTGACCTCAAGGTCTTCTTTAAAAGCACAGATACACATGCGCTCCTACACAAACACAGTTATCATCCAAAACACACTTTCCGGGGTATAGTTAAAAGCCAATTGATTAGATTCAACAGAATTTGTACCCGACGGGAGGATGAGGTGGCGGCAAGGAAGGTTCTTTTTGGTGGGTAAACCTAATATCAGGAACTCTACTCGTAGTAACCCTATTGGGTATTGCACCGGCCAGTGCCTTTTTCCGGACCTGTGCTATCAGACGCAGTAACACCCCCACCTAGGGCTGTTCCGTCTGCTATACCCTCAATACAATGATTCCCACACTTGGTAACCCATGAGCTTCCCCAGGTGGACCTCCACCTCGCGGTTAACTACCCAGTCCGCACGTTCCATGCGTTCTCCTCCAAGGACGAGACCATACATATATCTCCACCATATTCCTCCCCACGGGTAGGAGGTGGCCTCTGCAGCGCTTCTCTGATTAAGAGTTGCGCTTTCCCGGTGTAAACCGAACCGGACGGCCTCTCGCCTGTAGAGAGCTAAGGCCCCGTCCGTGAAAGTTACCGGTCAGGGCTGTACCCATCTTTCTCCAGGAAAGCTCTGGAAACCCCCGACCACCACACTGGAAGGTTACAAGTTTCACGAAAGCTTCGAGCTGACACGCACAGGCTCGTTACCGTCGCTTCGCAGAGATTGTGACGCGATACAGCGTTTGTGGCGTTTTCCATAGATAACCCCATATGTCGTTCTCGACACAACATCGAGAGACCGAAAGAAAGGGAACGTCTTTGTTACGTATGTAACCTCAGTTCCCTGATGGAGGGAACGAGACGTTGTGTCCTTTATGCCACAAACACGTATCGTCTCTGTTGCAGTTGTGAGAGGCTCTCAGGCTCTTCAGAACAAGAGGTAAATGAATGCTGCACACCGGCTTCCTTTTATACCTGATATCCGGGGGCGGAGCCCGGCATGCAAATTTCATTCGCCAAATTTCATTGGCCTTTTCTATAGTAGTCAGAGTTGATTGGTTCTCAAGGGCGAACCCCCATCTGTCGTTCTCGACACAACGTCTCGTTCCCTCCATCAGGGAACTGAGGTTACATACGTAACCAAGACGTTTAGCAGTAACAATGCTAATTTACTCACCATTGTGTGACCGTTGCCGCGTTCACTTCTGGGAGCTGGAGGGTGGTCTCGCTCATCACCTTAGCATTGGTGAGGATGCACTCTCGGATGTGCTTGTAAGCAGGTGCTACCATTGTGAAGCGGGACACCCTTACTCCGTCACAGCGCACTGCGTTTGAGTACAGAGCCTTGTGAAGATGGCCTCTACCACTTGGTTGCAGTCAGGCCACTGTGAAGGACTATGAGCCCCAATGAAACACCTATAAATTATAGCAGGATACATATTATTTATTTAAGACTGTTTTCAATGTGTGATCCTTACTCTGTTAAAGGTTCTGTGTGTAAGTTTCAGAGGCCACTATTCGCGATGTAGGAAATTGCAACCTAGAGCTCCGCCACCCCCCTCCTCCTCCCGTTAGAGAAGCTACGGTTGCCATCACATGACAAAAGGATTCCGTAAATGAAAGCAGCCTTGATCGGTGGAGTTGATAATTGTAATCTACGTCTCACAGGCGAATATCAGACTGAAGTTGCGGACACAGGACAGAGATGTCGTCGTCTGAGACAGCAGAGAGTGCAAGTCAAGTCAACCTTTGCAAGTCAAGTGACAAGGCTTATTTACAAAGAAAATTAAATTAAATTTACTTAATTCATTATTTACTCTAATCGTTTCAGTGAATATTATTGTTACTTGTTTAAAATTGTATCATTGATTTATTCGCTTATTTCGCATAGCATTTACAACCTATTGAAACCGCTTGCTAATGCTAAAAGCGTGTAATCTAACCGCGAAAGTCTTAGCAGATGTTTTTCTCATCGTCACAGATTCAATCAGAGGACTTAACACAGTTAGTAAGAGGAAGAGGGCAGAGAGGTAGGGGTGTTGGAGATGCAGGCAGGGCGAGGAGAGGCAGAGGAGATAACGTTACCCGGGAGGACCGCACAAGAGAGGATGTGGAAGCTAAGCAGTTCTTATAATATAACGTATACCCGATTTATGCAAATTATGATTGTAAACATGATTTCTAACTTGATTTGCACACGGCCATGCAACAAGGATTTATAGTACAATTACAAAGTGCTAAAAATTTACAAGGAAAAACGGGACTTCTCTTGATGATCTGCTCATCTATTAGCTAAAGCCATCAAACAAACAGTTCACTTATATAGCGGAAATTAGACGTAAAATTACTTCTCAACATAAGGTCAACATTAAACAGTGGATATAGAACAGCATTGGTGGTTCTAACATGTGCGCCAGGTCAGTTAACGTTACTTAGCAATGTTAACAAGCAGACGTTGGCCTGGACATCACGTTAGCCAGATATCTGATACGGCTTATGATAATTAATGTTGAATCACATTGACATTGTGGCTTAACTGAATAACTATTAATTTATTTGATATATAAATTATTTTTTGAATGCCAAAATTTTAGTGACTTTCGGGTAGGCATAAGAGGCAATTCATCCGGAAGGAAGAATCTTTCACTCCAGTGTACAGAAACATTTCTTGCAAATACGGCCACGGATGTATAACGTTATCTTCACCCTGTTAACCGAGTTCACCACTATCGTCGGGGTGGTCGTCTAAGATAACGGGAGGTCCTCCAGTAGGTGCTTCCATGGCGCCGGCGGTTTCAGTTGTGCTTCCTCCAGCTCATCTGTTCTCATCCTACTGGATCTATCTGCCGCCTTTGACACTGTAAACCATCACATCCTCCTGTCCACTCTCAAGGCTATGGGGGTCTCCGGAATGGTGTTACAATGGTTCAGGTCTTACCTCTCAGGTAGGTCATTTAGAGTATCTTGGAGTGGTGAGGTGTCTGAGTCCCAACATCTCGACACAGGTGTGCCTCAGGGCTCAGTGCTTGGTCCGTTGCTATTCTCTGTATACATGACATCCCTTGGCTCTGTCATTAGGAAACATGGCTTTTCCTATCACTTCTATGCGAATGATACACAACTCTACCTGTCTTTTCGCCCTGACGATCCGACTGTCTCTGCACGCATCTCAGCTTGCCTAGCCTGAACCTTTCAAAAACAGAACTACTTGTAATCCCGGCTGATATAAAGACTTATCACAACCTTTCCATTCAACTGGGCTCATCAACCATCACACCTTCCAGGAAGGCAAGAAACCTGGGAGTGGTGATCGATGATCAGCTCAACTTCACAGATCAAGTTGCCAGCACCGCCCGGTCCTGTAGATTCATCCTCTACAATATCAGGAAAATTAGACCCTTCCTATCAGAGCATGCTACGCAAGTCCTAGTACAGGCTCTAGTCCTGTCCAGACTGGACTACTGCAATGCACTACTGGGAGGTTTTCCAGCTTGCACAACCAAACCTCTACAGATGATCCAGAATGCTGCGGCAAGTTATCTTTAATGAACCGAAGAGAGCACACGTCACTCCTCTACTCATTAAGCTACATTGGCTCCCTATAGTCGCTCGCATCAAATTCAAGACTCTGCTCCTGGCCTACAAGACCACCACTGGTTTGGCACCACCTTATCTTCACTCACTAATGCAGACATATGTACCCCCCAGATCCCTACACTCTGCAAACGAACGGCTTCTTGTGTTACCATCCCATAAAGGTAGAAAATCTCTCTCGCGCACCTTCCCCGGATCTTTTCCACCTATGTGGAATGATCTGCCTGCTGCTACAAGATCTGCAGATTCTGTAGCCATCTTTAAGAAACGCCTGAAGACCCATCTCTTCCGCCAACATCTTACTGTTCTGTTCTGACTCAAGTTTCTTCTCTACTCTTTTCTTCTCTACTCGTTTCTTCTCTACTCTAAAAAACAAAACAAAAAAAAATGTATGAATGAAAGTTTCTGTATACTGTGTTAGGCTATATGACACCAATCTTCTTTTTGATTGCACTCATGCTCTTGTTGTTCTTATGCTGTCCTAATTGCTTCCATTACCTACCCCACTTCTAAGTCTCTTCGGATAAAAGCGTCTGCTAAATGACTAAATGTAAATGTAAATGATCACGGCTTGCCAACAGCCCTCCGGCAAAGTCGTGTGCTAGCAAGAGTTTGTGACTTCATCTGCGAGGAGGGGATTGGCAAATTTTGTTTAGGTCTCACGGAATTCCTGACGCTTGTGCTCGATGAAATCCCTGCTCAAAGCCCATATGTCGACTCCAACGTAAGAGCAAATTTTCATTACAATTTTAATAACAGAGGGCGGGGACATTGACTAACAAAGGGGAAAGCCATCGCCCGAACAGGGACTTGAACCCTGGACCCTCAGATTAAAAGTCTGATGCTCTACCGCCTGAGATATCCGGGCTCTTGAATTGCTGTGACAGTTTAGGCCCTCTGGTGGGGGTGCTAAGTACAGCAGGTGAGTGTAGGTTCATCCCTCATCAAGAATACCTAAACCAGCTAATGTGGCTCTGGAGGTAAGCAGGAAAACTACACTCACAGCGCTCCAAGCGGAGCACATAGCCACTGGCAGCGGTGGGATTTGAACCCCCGCCTCCGAAGAGACTGGAGCCTAAATCCAGCGCTTTAGACCGCTCGGCCACGCTACTTCGAAAAGGCACATTCTGCTGCCGGTTTCCACAATTGTGTTTTAGACTAGGCCCGCTGCGACTTATCGCAGACAGTTAAGAGCTTACAGGGTTCTGTCTACTTAGGGTTCAGTGCACTTTTCTGATGCAGGGGTGTTCAGTCCTATCTCTGGAGGCAATGCCACCTGTATATTGCATTTCACTAAGTACACCTGAACCGTACACCTGAACCGGATAACTTGGGAGTTGGCAGGTTAGTGAAAGTCAAACGTGTTTTAAAAACTGCCCTGACAACTCATCTTTGATCTTTTATCTGGCCATGCTTTCCTTAAAGGTTCCTCTAAAGTAAAAATTGTTAAAATCACATAAAAGGCTATAAAGTATGTACACATTGTTTAAGACTTAATGTGAACTACATGGTTATATACCTAGTTGTATCGACAACCCATCGAGCACACCTGTATCCCTCAATTTGGTTCAGATAGTCTGCAGGTACATAAAAGTAAGATGCGATTTAAAAGCTGCCTTCAAAGCTCAGCCCGTGGCCAAACTGGCCATATGGAACCTCAGGTAGCAACTGATTGCTGAGCTTCTCTAATTAGCTGGCATTGACAAGTCCAGAACTACACCTTAAGACCCGATGGGGAATGGTGGTACTGAAAGATTCAATAGAGCACTAGGCAACATGCTCATGTCCCTTCCACCTAGGCCTAAGCTGAAGTGGCCTGCTGCTGGTACAACCCATAACTTTTGTGTACAACTGTACAGCTCATGAAACAACAGGCCTTGCCCCGTTCTACCTTATTTTTGGCAAATGCACCAGTCCGACCAATATAACAAGAGAGTCAAAGGATTTCCTCTAGCCATCGGTGACCAGGTACTTGTGGCGAACAAAGGATGTGGAGGGAAACGGAAACTTGCTGACAGATGGGAGCCTGTTGTAAACACAGTCGTTGCCACATCTATAGGATCTCTGACAAAGCTGGAAATAAGCTTACAGTGCACCGCAATCTCCTTTTGCAAGTTAACTTCCTGCCTTTATCTGATTCAGATAGTTCAAGTCAAGAGCCGACATCTCACTCTGGATGAACGGCCATCACCTGCAGTTGAACCTTTCAAAAACTGAACTGCTTGTAATCCCTGCTGATATAAAAACTTATCACAACCTTTCCATTCAACTGGGCTCATCAACCATCACACCTTCCAGAAAGGCAAGAAACCTGGGAGTGGTGATCGATGACCAGCTCAACTTCACAGATCAAGTTGCCAGCACCACCCGGTCCTGTAGATTCATCCTCTACAATATCAGGAAAATTAGACCCTTCCTATCAGAGCATGCTACGCAAGTCCTAGTACAGGCTCTAGTCCTGTCCAAACTGGACTACTGCAATGCACTACTGGGAGGACTTCCAGCTTGCACAACCAAACCTCTACAGATGATCCAGAATGCTGCGGCAAGAGTCATCTTTAATGAACCGAAGAGAGCACACGTTACTCCTCTACTCATTAAGCTTCATTGGCTCCCTATAGTCGCTCGCATCAAATTCAAGACTCTGCTCCTGGCCTACAAGACCACCACTGGTTTGGCACCACCTTATCTTCACTCACTACTGCAGACATATGTACCCGCCAGATCCCTACGCTCTGCAAACGAACGGCGTCTTGTGGTGCCATCCCATAAAGGTAGAAAATCTCTCTCGCGCACCTTCTCCGGATCTGTTCCACCTATGTGGAACGATCTGCCTGCTGCTACAAGATCTGCAGATTCTGTAGCCATCTTTAAGAATCGCCTGAAAACCCATCTCTTCCGCCAACATCTTACTTTTCTGTTCTGACTCAAGTTTCTTCTCTACTCTCTTCTTCTCTACTCGTTTCTTCTCTACTCAAAAAAAAAAAAAAAAATGTATGAGTGAATGTTTCTGTATACTGTGTTAGGCTATATGAAACCTCTTCTTTTTGATTGCACTTATGCTCTTGTTGTACTTATGCTGTCCTAATTGCTTCCATTACCTACCCCACTTGTAAGTCGCTTTGGATAAAAGCGTCTGCTAAATGACTAAATGTAAATGTAAATGTAAGAGAATGATGATGCACATGCCAGCAGTGTCCATCCACAGTCTGATCCAACATGCCCTGATGTCCGAACCGCTCCGTTCCAAAGAGATGCTTGTTCAAATGTTGCTGAGGTTAATCCTGCGGATGATGCTGAGAATGATTCTGTGGAACTCCCGCGTGCTGAGTCTGTGTCTGATGTCCCCTGTGTAGCTACTTGTGGTGATGACCGTACTAGTTCATGGGGGTTTTCTCAGTTGTCCAACCAACCAGAGTCAAAGTCTCAACTTGTTACCCCATTAGTTGATGACAGTACTGTGGCTGGTGCTTACCCTTTTCCCCAAAATCCAGTTCCTACACAAGGTCCCGTAGCTGATCTAAATACAGCAGATCGTTACTCTACCAGATTCGGGAGAGTTATTAGGCCTGTACGTAGAAACATTTAATCTATGGTTCATCTCGAGAACATATTAAGCTTAGATTCTGGGTCTACGGTGATTCAAATTTGAATGTGTAAACTGTTTCCAATAAATATGAAACAGTGGGTGTCCATGTAATTTCTGGAACCTGTTTCTTTTTTTTCTTTTTTTTCTCCTTTACCAATGTCTTGATTAACGTTTATAAACTCAGCAAAAAAAGAAACGTCCCTTTTTCAGGACTGTGTATTTCAACAATAATGTTGGTAAAATCCAAATAACTTTGAAGATCTGTAATGTAAATTGTTTAAACAATGTATGCCGCCCATCGATTGAATGCAAGACTCCGAGTTCCATATACAGATGTTTATTCACCTTAACACCGTAGAACTAAAAGTTCAAGTAAACAAAATAAAATACATCAAATATTGCAAAAACCATACATAAATAACAAATAAAGAATACAGTAATACTGCCCACTTTAGCCTGCTTCTCAACCAACGGCAGAGTCATTTCCCAGAAGCAATCTTCAAGGTCAAATATATACTACAACTTATACGCAGTTGTAAAAAACACCACAAAGCAGGGAGTATAACGAATAACGAATTAAACTAGCATGAACATCACCGCTACATGTACACAACAACTGCCCGAGTCACACCAGGAACACACAATCCCTCCATCAGTGCTCAGACTGTTCGCAATAGGCTGAGAGAGGCTGGACTGAGGGCTTGTAGGCCTGTTGTAAGGCAGGTCCTTACCAGACATCACCAGCAACAACGCCGCCTATGGGCACAAACCCACCTTCGCTGGACAAGACAGGAGTGGCAAAAAGTGCTCTTCACTGATGAGTCACGGTTTTGTCTCACCAGGGGTGATGGACGGATTCGTGTTTATTGTCGAAGGAATGAGCGTTACACTGAGGCCTGTACCCTGGAGCGGGATCGATTTGGAGGTTGGGGGTCCGTCATGGTCTGGGGCGGTATATCACATCACCATCGGACTGAGCTTGTTGTCATTGCAGGCAATCTCAATGCCTTGCAGTACAGGGAAGACATCCTCCTCCCTCATGTGGTACCCTTTATGCATGCTCATCCGGACATGATCCTCCAGCAGGACAATGCCACCAGCCATACTGCTCGTTCTGTGCGTGAGTTTCTGCATGACAGCAATGTCAGTGTTCTGCCATGGCCAGCGAAGAGCCCGGATCTCAATCCCATTGAGCACGTCTGGGACCTGTTGGATCGCAGGGTGAGGGCTAGGGCCATTCCCACCAGAAATGTCCAGGAACTTGCAAGTGCCTTGGTGGAAGAGTGGGGTAACATCTCACAGCAAGAACTGACAAATCTGGTCCAGTCCATGAGGAGGAGATGCACTGCAGTACTTCAAGCAGCTGGTGGCCACACCAGATACTGACTGGTACTTTTGATTTTGAGCCTACCTTCATTCAGGGACACATTATTCTATTTCTGTTAGTCACATGTCTGTGAAACATTTTTAGTTTATGTCTTATGGTGTTGACTCTTTTAGTGTTCATACAAATATTTACACATATTAAGTTTACTGAAAGTAAAAACAGTTGAAAGTCAGAGGACGTTTCTTTTTTTGCTGAGTTTATATGGTCAATCTACACGAGGTGTAATGGGCCCCTTTGTTATCTGTGGAATGTAATGGAATTTGGCCAATTTCATAACATTTTTATCCCTTTGTTGGGTAGCTTTTGTTGCTGTTGTTTCCACTGTTTGTTTAGAGTGGGAGCCTGGCTTTTGACCAGTGTACAGTTTTTCTAATGTTTCATAATTTTGTGTGATTCTGGGGGGTGAGTGTAACAGGTACAAAATGTAACTTGTTTATTTCGAATTTTATCTCTTATGTAGAATTACACAAAAAGCATATTTATTGTGTTTACCTGATGTTCTGTCTATGTGTGCGCCTTCCCCTTTAAATATTCTGCGAACTGTGTTTCACGGAATTTCCGGTCTGTTCAACTCCTCTCCCCTTTTCGCACTGGCTGTGCATGGGAGATGTAGGTTCCTGTTGATCTCAGACCAATTGTTGTAATATTTGGTTAAAACTCATTCTTTTATATATTCTGTTTTAGTGAGACTAGTGATATTGTCTTACGTGTTTATTTTATCATGGTTTTGTATACTTTCATTTAGTTATATCTATTGTTTGATTAACCGATGTACGTGGAACACGTGGGTTAAACATTACACGTCTTTTCTGTGAACAGAGGGACAAAAGGGCAAGACACACTGTAAGACTGTTTATTATTTGCAATCAGGTATGTTACAATTGTCACTCGTCAAAAAAATGTTCTGCTATTTTGTCTGTTCACCTCCTTCGCCCTTTTCGCACTGGCTGTGCATGGGAGAGATGGACAAAAGGGCAAGACACACTGTAAGACTGATTATTGTTTTCCATCAGTGATTAAATGAAGGGTCGAAACGATATCTGGGGCCCGTTTCAATAAGGATGTTCAACCAACACCGAGTTAAAATCTGAACTCTGAGTTGATTTACTCAGAGAATCGCTACTCTGAGTTTTCAGTTTCAGACCAGCTGATTTGAGTTAGTTCAATCCACTCTGAGTAAGTTCACTCTCGGTTATGCGCGTGCAGCATGACGATGTAAAGCCATCATCAATTGAGTGAAGATAGGACGATTCACCATGGCAACGGCACGTGACAAAAGCACGTGTTCATGTGTTGCCAATCGAATTGAAGGTACTGTTACAAGCGTACGGTGAATATGAGCACATATTTAGAAAAAAAATATTCACTTTTTATTGCGCAAGTTTATATGTCAATCACTTTTATATTTATTTTGTTGAAACTGTGAAAAAGGGAATTATATTTAACACTCCCGCTCTCTCTCCCTCTCTTTCTCGCGCGCTCTCTCTCTCTCTCTCTCTCTCTCTCTCTCTTGCTCTCATGTAGGTGCAATCCTTCTGCAATAAAAAGATCTCGGCAGAAGCTGAATATGAAACACAAGGACATCTTTCAGGAAAGTTTAAAGTAATAAAATGGTCTTGCTAGTAGGATGCCTGTTTGGGAAATGTTAAATATACGACTTAAACTGGCCTTAAAAGTTAAGATAAAACGTCCAAACGGGGCCTCACAATTCTCTCCCTACATAAATGTAACTCTCTGCGAATTAATGCAGCTTCCTCATCTATGGGTTCCTGAATAACGGACATGACATTTTAACGTCTGTGTGACTAAATAGAGAGCGAATAGCAAGATGAATCAATAAACAAATGACGTATGCAATTTCAACACCGCTCGCGCGTCGAAATAAAAACCTTTTGTGGAATAAAACCTGCTCCCGACCAGGTCAGGTTCACGGAGTATGTTACTCTGGTTACTCACTCGGAGTATAAGATACCTCGTTTTCTGAAATGGGCTTGACTTACCTCGAGGTCGCGGGTTTGACTTACCTCGCTTTCTGAAACCAAAAACCCTGAGTATTCCGTTCCGGGTTTACTTACTCTGTGCTGGGAAACAGTTGAAGTGCACTTAACGTCCAGGTCGGAAGACGACAGCTAAGGCGTCCCATATGGTCTAGCGGTTAGGATTCCTGGTTTTCACCCAGGCGGCCCGGGTTCAACTCCAGGTATGGGAATTACCATTTTCTCAATTGGTTATTTTCAAATGAAAAAGCTGCTGTTTCACAGTGAGGCTCTGTCGAGTCAGCTGTGTAGGAGGTCAAACAAATAGCCACGTATCTCGTTTATCAGCCTTTCTTGGCAGCTTCTACATTTTAACTCCTTGCACAATCCGAAAGAGCTAAGTGAAAGTGGGCAGTCATGTGGGTACAAAAAGCTCCCTTCGGTTCTAAAACGTAATCTCGGTAAAAACGACTTCCTAGCAGCAATGGGTGTGTGAGATCAGCCTCACGGTATTGTTAACAAGCCTTCCACGCAAAAAAGAACCCTTGACCCCGACGTAATTTGAACACGCATCCTTCTGATCTGGAGTCAGACGCGCCAACTCCTTGCACAATCCAAATTCAAGTGAGCAAACAGTATTTACCTTGTATTTTATTGTGTGTCCTGAGGTCTCAGGCAACAAATGCTGGACACAAAGTGCTGCGTTCTCGGTGTCGACAACTGAAAAGTACAGAAGGTACAGCTGGGACAATTTTTACTAGATGTTGTTACACTATCTTGACGTTTTTAACCTCACCTCAACATAGAAAAAATCTTAAACATCCAAAAGAGCTATCTAAATCAGTCTACAAAGACAAAGGAGTAGTAAACAAAGAGCCCACACACTAGGCACCGCTGGGATTCGAACCCAGTATCTCCTGTTTACTAGACAGGCTCTTTGACCAGCTAAGCCACGGCGCCAGCACCCGACCTCATTGTAACACATGTAACTGAAAAAACGAAAGGAGCCAAAACAATGATGACAAAGATTTAAGTTGATGCAGAAGGCAGTCGACAGGTTGAAGCCTTATCTCAAGCAACAGAATGGCGCGGTGTACTTTTTTTTAAGTTTAGAGTATATCTCTGATCCTGCACGATACAACGTTCTTCCCAGGGCACGTTGCACACACATCCAACTTTTGCGAGAATTAATACCCATCCAGCATGTCTAAAAGATTTCAGAAACAGTGCAGTGTAAACTGTGTAATGAGTAAAACTACATGTCGAGAGGCAACGGCTAGGTTTCCCTAGTCTCAAGATCACAAAGGATTCACACAAAGTTCACAAAGGGGCCAAAACTATGTAGTACCTGAGACCGATCAGACACACATAACTACTTAAATTTCTTAAATATTACAACAACACCCCTCACCCCACCAGCAAGCTAGTCGCTTGGGGGTCAACCCCCAATCTGCAACTTACACCAAGGGCAGGACAAGATCTCTGGTGACCATAGCAACTCACACCAATTCATCAAGATAGTGTATTTTACGACCCATTGGAATGTAAGGAGCTGAACTCTCTTTACTCACTTTGGGGATAGACCTACAATTATAAATGCATTTATATGGAAATGTACACATTCATTTATAACATTTCCATGTGTTAATGTTCATGTTGTTATTTCTGTTTTAACATTAATCCAACGTATCCATGAATGTGTGTTTAACTACTGGAATTATTAGATTTGTAGTAACTCATTTAACCAAGATGATATTCAGATCATGTTTGGTGTCTATGAGCTACATTTGTGATGTCCTTCGCGTTGATGTTTGTTTGTGTTTTGGTAACTCTTTTCTTATTAGTTTTATCAAACTCTTAGTAGTCTTCTAGTGAACATCCAATCAGCTTTCACATGCAAAACACCATCTGAAAGACAAAAACAGTTAACTTCCCCTCCAAAGTTGCAATCTCCTGATTGGACCAGTCACGTCTGTAGGATGTGACATCCTCACAGTTTAAAAGAGACCACGAGAAGATTCTTTCTCTCTCTTCCTCGCGCTTCCTTTTCTCTTGGTCTTGCTCTTCTTTCTCTCGATGCGTTCTGCATCTCCAAAGGATGGACTAGAAGAAGACTTCACCTTTAACCCATAAGTTTGTGCCAGGCTGCGGCCTCGTCTTTCCAGATACAGATCCTCTGCATAAAACTGGTTCTCTCTGATAACTTTCAGCCAAGATCAACTGGAGCCTTAACAAACTGCATCAGGACACTTTCTTTCTTTTGATGGGCAAGACGTGCAAGTATCAAACTTAGTCTTATTAATGGATGCATAGGGCATCATTAATCCTTTTAACAAAGGTCCTTTACAAGAAGAAACTGATGTTTAGTTCAGGCTATTGATCTTCTGAATATCATATACTGCCATAATCCATGCTCTGTTCTTCTCTCTGCTTCAACTTCAACCTTCTTCCAATGCTTAACTGTATGTGTGTGTATGTTAGATTAGTATGTGTCTAGTCTAGATAATAAAGTCCTGTTTTATTTCACACGTGATGTTGTTTGTAGTTCATGCTCATAATCCGGAGTCCCTAAACATGCCGATTCTTGCTACCTGCTCGTAATGCTAAGTGATTTCCCCAAATCATGAATTTGATCCAGATAATTATAATTGATCATTATTAATTAAATTCATCCCAATTTGGATTGATATTTGTTTCCCTTACAAAGGGTGGTGGAGAAAATATTACTTATAATTGGGATCAAAGCTCATGATAATTCTTACATATTTGATGAAGAATAGTGTTTAAATAAATCTGTTCCTCATTGAATTCACTACAACAATGATGACAAAGTGTCAAGTTGATGCAGAAGGCAGTCGACAGGTTGAAGCCCTATCTCAAGGAATGGCGCGGTGTATTTTCCTCAAAGTTTAGAGTATATCTCTGACCCTGCACGTTACAACGTTCTTCCCAGGGCACGTTGCACACACATCCAACTTTTGCGAGAATTAATACCCATCCAGCAAGTCTAAAAGTTTTCAGAAACTGTGTATTTTAAACTGTGTAATGAGTAAAACTACATGTCGAGAGGGAACAGCTAGATTTCCCTAGTCTCGAGATCACAAAGGATTGACACAAAGCTCCCAGGCACCGCTGGGATTTGAACCCAGGATCTCCTGTTTACAAGACAGGCGCTTTGAACAGCTAAGCCACGGCGCAAGCACCCAAACTCATTCTAGCGCATGTAACTGAAAAAACGAAAGGGGACAAAATAATGATGACGAAGGGTTGGACCACCCGGGTCGACCCCCGCCCCCCCCCCCCGTACCCCGGAAGCACTATTTGACCACTAACCAACTACTTTTGCCAAAATGGTCAGGGGACCACCCGGGTCGACCCCCGCCGCCCCGTACCACGGAAGCACTATTTGACCACTAACCAACTACTTTTGGCTTGTCCACCTGCAGTTTATAGTAATGGGCCACACGTATTAACTTGGTGGACACACATTATAATAATATATATGTATTAAAGACCCTGTTAGTCTGTTGGTACACTTTATTAGACATACATATGTCAGCAGCAACTCACAGAATGCTTATTTATGCTTAAAAAATGAATTTCCACGAACTCACTACACGTGATCCATTATATAAACTGCAGGTGGACACTTCCTGGTTGCCATATTTGTAGTCCTTTGTAGTTTTTCTTGATAATTACTTTTTTGTCCAATGTATTCATATATACGATTAAAGAACCACCTTATTCCCTCAGTACACTTTATTAGACATACATATGTTAGCAGCAACTCAAAGAATGCTTAATTATGCTTAAAAAATGCATTTCCACGAACTCACTACAAGTGGTCCATTCTATAAACTGCAGGTGGACACTTCCTGTATGACTTAGTGAAAAACAGCGCAAATGTCCACCTACAATTTATGAGAATAGGCCACAGGTATTAAGTTGGTGGACACACTTTATAATAATCTATATGTATTATAGACCCTGTTAGTCTGTTAGTACACTTAAATAGACATACATATGTTAGCAGCAACTCACAGAATGCTTAATTATGCTTAATTATAATTAAAGATGCATTTCCACGAACTCACTACACGTGGTCCATTATATAAACTGCAGGTGGTCATGTCCACCAGCAGTTTATGGTAATGGGCATAGCATATTAACTTGGTGGACAAACCCCCAAAAGGTTGTTAGTCCACCAACTTAATACGCCTAGTCCATACAATGAACTACATGTGGTCATTTCTACCTGCAGATTAAAGTAGTAGTCCACACATATGCAGTTGGTGGACACACTTTATAGTAATCTATATGCATTAAGGTAGTAATGCAACGGTCCGAGGGGTCCTATATTCTAGATTCTGGCCCGTCTGGTGCCCCCGGACAACATACCAAGACCACATTGCTCAAGAGGAAAAGGGACTGTTTTTTTGCACCCAATCACAAGATTACTCACACAGCCTTGTCTCTCATATACCACTGAACAGCATTATGCAGGTTTAGGGTTGGGTAGGTAGATTTTTTAGTAAAGGTCAAAGAACATTGGACATTTGGGGGATAAACGGGGGCTTCTTGACAAAAATAATCTAAAATGTCAAGACCCTTCGGCCTATCGTTTCCCAACGGGAGAGCTTCCACCTACCATCTATGCCAATGCATTTTCATTAAGTGATTCGTGAACGACTCTCCCTATTTTGACCCTTTGACACCTAAACTTAGTCACAAAGTCGCCCGGCTTTTCCGCACGACAGGTGGATGATGGACGGTTGCATGTGACCCGGTTTTGGATCGGTTGACCCTGTCGGGGTCACTTCCACGAAACCGCTATGGAATAGCCATTCACATAAGCTATACGAGGAAATTTCCAGAATGGTTCGAGGGGTCCCATATTATAGATTCTGACCCGTCTGGTGCCCCTCGACAACATACCAAGAGCGCATCGCTCTAAAGGAAAAGGGAATGTTTTTGCACCTAATTACAAGATTACTCACACAGCCTTTTCTCTCATATTACTCTCAACAGCGTGGCGAAAGGCCTTCCACTTGTCACCTATCCAATACGTTGTTGATAGGGGGTTTGTGAACAGGCCACCCTAATGAGACTTTTGAGGACAAACTGAGCGTTCTACAAGTTGTTGCTAGCATATGTGTGTCTAAGGAAGTGCACTGACTGAATAATGTGGTAGTTGAGGCATTTAAATGAATATACAGGCTCATTTTTGCTAATAAGTGGGTTGTCCACCAACTGAATACACGTGGCACATACAAATAAACTGCTCGTGGAAGTTTCCCGCAAGGCCGGCGGAGGGTCCGACGGGCCCGAAACCTCACAAGACACTTGCGTCCCGGTCCCCCGAGAGACATATCCAAAGGGCAAAAGTCCTGGTCATCCAGAAGTATTTTTTAACCTTTTTAATGGAAATTAAGAGGCCCAATGATTTCTTAGAAATGATTTCTTCTGAGACTTAGAAACGAGGCCTGTTTTAGCTATGTACTCATCCACTTTTAATCCCTTTAAGAAGAAGCCACGGACTCTAAACTGCTGCGCCTGATTTGGGGGTCCGTGACAGTGGTCACTGCAAAGGCTCGATGTCCTCTGACCTTAGGAACCTTATTTTCTGGACCTTTGTTTACACCCTGACCTTCAACATATAAGATACCCGATTGTTGTCAAAACTGAGCATTTAACGAGCTGTTTCCTAACCTGTGTGTGTCTGAAAGAGTGTTCTCACTGAAAAGTGTTGTTTCTGACACCTAGAAATGAATATATACACTTTAAATATTGTTGAAAAGCATTATTTCCACCAACCCATTACACGTGGTCCACTCACATGAATCCCACGTGGAAAGGCAATGCAAACACACTAGAAAATGGATTCATTTTCTAGTTAGAACAGACTGGAAAATGGATTGCTTTTTAACAATGTATTAAATGTATATATTTATTTCAGAGTGTCAGAAACAACATTGTGAACACTATTTTAGAAACACATATGTTAGAAACAGCTCGTAAAATGATGAGTTTGTATCTACTACATTGAATATGATGTCTTCCACGTGCAGTTTATCGAATGGGCCAGGAATAAATGATTGGTGGACATTGCACAAAATGGGCATTTTAAACGTGTAAATATTAATTTTTTGTTTTAAAAACCACAAAGCTCGATTGTCACGCCCCCTCAGACAAATACATGTCAGTACCGAGTGGCAGAATGCAGGTTCTGGTAAAAAATAGTTGGGATGCTGCCAAATAGTGGTTTGGTGGTCGGGGGCGTGGCCATGGATGGGTCAGCGGGGTCGAAGGTCAAATTGACACCCATAGTTGATCAGTGGACAAATAGTTGTTTCGTGGACCCTGGCACCAATGGGCGGTAAGCTGGCACCCGCCTCCCAAGCTAACAAATGAGTCGTGGTACTCGTATAATGTTGGAGGACAAGCGGGTAAGCGGAAATACATGGGATAAACCTGTGAGGTAGGCATATGATGTTCGTGGACATGGGGCTAGGGGGTCTTCGAGGGGTGCCATGGCGCGAGGGCACCCCTGGTGGTGTCCACACACCCCCTATCCAGGGGCAATAGATTTAGAACTCGTCTTACCACGGGGTAATGTGAAATCACCCACTTCCCATTTAGATAGACGCTTCGTGTCAGGCTTTTTCACACTACGATCCATCGCAACACTATGCGTCAAATGGCAGTTTATTTGGATGGACCTTCTTCCACGAACCCCCTACATGTCATTCCTCTGAGAGAGAGAGAGAGAGAGAGAGGGCTGTTAAATGCATCTCTTTAACGGTTGGAATGTGTAGTCATCGCCGGTGAAACTGCAACTGTTTGAATCAAGGCTTCTCGTGTATTTTGAAGGGTGTCTTTGTTGTTGTTTTTTTGCGCTGCCTCGGTCATTCCCTGTGCAGTATAAAGTAAGAAAGACTCGATCTATACGAAAAAATATGGTAGCATTTCAGACTCCACCCCACGAAACAATTCCACCATAGGCTTGTGTGAAGCACTGCATTCTTGTGCTGGCTTTCCTTCGCTCTTCCTAATTGCAATGTTCTGGGGAGCGTTCACCAGAGATCACCCTCTTTAAACATGATGGTGTTACGTGGTGACCGCTCCGGTTCATGTGTTGGTGGGTATAGCTTGAGTTTTTCTTCATCAATGCATAAATCTTTCGCCTTTTCCTAAAGATTTCCGTGGAGGGAAACCATTGCGAGTTTGTCTTATTTTTGGATGCTTTGCTCACGGCAAAGCTGCATACATTTGTATAAAAAAGCAGTTTCCACCTGACATGCGAAACCTCAGCTCAATCGAACGTGCGTACAATTTACTTTGGACAAAGAGAATTAAGAATACAAACAAAGCAAAAGGTGTTATCGAGCGGTATCTGACAACAAAGTGGAAGGTGTATTTTGAAGTAACTGGTTCAAACAAGGAAGAAGTGTTTTAATCTTGAGCTGTTTTAAGTTGCTGTAAATTGTCAGTTGAGGCAGAAGTGAAATCAAAGCAGTCCTCCCCGTCGGGGAATCGAACCCCGGTCTTCCACGTGACAGGCGGAGATACTGTCCACTAACGAGGAACACTGGCTTGTTGCACAGCACCAACGATTCCCGGCCGACACATTCTGGAGAGATAGATAGACTGAGGGCTGTGGAATGCATCCCTTTAAGGGTTTTAATGTGTAATCATAGCCTGTCAAACTGCAACTGCTGAATCAAGGCTTCTTGTGTATTTTAATGGGCGGCTTTGTTGTTATTTGCGCTTCCTAGGTCATTCCTTGTGCAGTATAAAGTAGTAAAGAATCTATCTTGAGGAAACAACAAGGTAGCACGTCAGACTCCATCCCACGAAACAACGCCACTGTAGGCTTCTGTGAAGCACTTCATTCTTGTGATGCCTTTCTTTCGCTCTTCCTAATTGCAATGTTCTGGGAAGCGTTCACCAGAGATCACCCTCTTTAAACGTGATGGTGTTACGTGGTGAATCCTCTGGTTCAACTGTTCGTGGATATAGCTCGAGTATTTCTTCATCGACGCATAAATCTTTCGCCTTTTTCTAAAGATTTCCATTGCGAGTTTGTCGTTGTGAGAATCTGGATTTCGTCCTGTCCTCTACAAATATTGCATCTGTGTACAATACAAAATTCATACATCATATGTTCTCATTCATATTCATCCCTATTAGTATTAGCTTCTATTCACATAAGATGTGCCAGAGCAGCATAAGTTTGTAAAAAATAGCAGAGGGCGGACGTTTGTACAGGACATGCGAAACCGCAGCTCAACCAAACCTTCCTACAACTTACATCGGTCAAAGAAAATCAAGAAAACCATCAAACCAAAAGGTATTTATCGAGTGGTCTCTGACAATAGATTGGAAGGGGTAGTCTCAAGGAACTGGTTGGCAGTTGGAAGGGCCGTTTTAATCTTCAGCTGCTTGAAATTACCGTTAATTGTCAGTTAATGCAGAAATGAAATGAAATCAAGCCTCCCTGTTGGGGAATCAAACCCCGGTCTTCCGCTTGACAGGCAGAGATACTGTCCACTATACTAATGAGGAATTGACGTTTGATACACAGCCCCAACGTGGGTAGCCAACTGGCTGCAAGCGCCAAATTCGCTCCTGTTCTAACTGGGTTTAGTAGTGGGAAGCTGAGATTTAAGGCTTCATACAGGACGATTCTAATCACAAAGTCAAAGCCGACGTAAAGGTGTGGATAGACTCATCAGAGTCATATGTACCAGGAGACTTGAGGTATCTGGTCAACGTTTTTCCTTTAGACGCCTGCTGATCGTGGCGTGGTCTTACAGCACTGTGTTCAGTAGATTTGAGAGTCCACCAAGCCAGCTCCCATTTGTACACGTTGGTGGTATAGTGGTGAGCATAGCTGCCTTCCAAGCAGTTGAACCGAGTTCGATACCCGGCCAACACATTCTGGAGAGATATATAGACTGAGGGCTGTGAATTGCCTCTCTTTAAGAGTTTGTATGTGTAGTCATAGCCTGTCAAACTGCAACTGCTGAATCAAGGCTTCTCGTGTATTTTAATGGGCGGCTTTGTTGTTATTTGCGCTGCCTACGTCATTCCTTGTGCAGTATAAAGTAAAAAAGACTCTATCTAGAGGAAACAACAAGGTAGCACGTCAGACTCCATCCCACTTCCCGTAAATCAGGGCTGTTCAATTCAAGCGGTCAATATTCTTATTTTGAAGTAAAATCGACTGAACATACAAACAAATAGTTTGTCATTTACATTTACATTTAGTCATTTAGCAGACGCTTTTATCCAAAGCGACTTACAAGTGGGGTAGGTAATGGAAGCAATTAGGACAGCATAAGTACAACAAGAGCATAAGTGCAATCAAAAAGAAGACTGGTTTCATATAGCCTAACACAGTATATAGAAACATTCATTCATACATTTTTTTTTTTTTTTTTTTTTTTTAGAGTAGAGAAGAAACGAGTAGAGAAGAAAAGAGTAGAGAAGAAAAGAGTAGAGAAGAAACTTGAGTCAGAACAGAACAGTAAGATGTTGGCGGAAGAGATGGGTTTTCAGGCGTTTCTTAAAGATGGCTACAGAATCTGCAGATCTTGTAGCAGCAGGCAGATCATTCCACATAGGTGGAACAGATCCGGAGAAGGTGCGGAGAGAGATTTTCTACCTTTATGGGATGGCACCACAAGACGCCGTTCGTTTGCAGAGCGTAGGGATCTGGCGGGTACATATGTCTGCAGTAGTGAGTGAAGATAAGGTGGTGCCAAACCAGTGGTGGTCTTGTAGGCCAGGAGCAGAGTCTTGAATTTGATGCGAGCGACTATAGGGAGCCAATGTAGCTTAATGAGTAGAGGAGTAACGTGTGCTCTCTTCGGTTCATTAAAGATGACTTTTATGAAAAACATGCTTGGAAAAGCAGCAGGCTTTGATAGGCTGATTGCAAACGTAACGCCCTTGAGAACAGAACCTGATAAGAGGCTTTGTAAATATATTGAACTTTGTCCAAATACCAGTGCTTTGCCTCTTGTTGTTGAAGGGCTAGGCAGTGGAGCCCCAGTGGCCTAATGTTTAAGGCACAGGCCTCCTAAGACAGGGATTGTGGGTTCGAGTCCCATCTGGGGTGTGTCAAAGCAGTGTGGCGCAGCGGAAGCGTGCTGGGCCCATAACCCAGAGATCGATGGATCGAAACCATCCTCTAATATTACCCGCTAAAGGAAAATTGTGCTATGTCCGGTCAACGCGTCGGCTCAGTTTTACATTGAGTAATAAAAAAGAAAAGAAAAAGATACTTGGAAAAGCAGCACGCTTTGATAGGCTGATTGCAAACGTAACGCCCTTGAGAACAGAACCTGATAAGAAGCTTTGTAATTATATTGAACTTTGTCCAAATACCAGTCTTGTTGTTGAAGTGCTAGGCAGTGGAGCCCCAGTGGCCTAATGGATAAGGCACTGGCCTCCTAAGCCAGGGATTGTGGGTTCGAGTCCCATCTGGGGTGTGTTTGAGCAGAGTGGCACAGCGGAAGTGTGCTGGGCCCATAACCCAGAGGTCGATGGATCAAAACCATCCTCTGCTAAACCCTCTTTAATGAACATCTGCAACGGAGGAAACTGTCCAAAAACGGTTGCCCTTCCACAATGAGTAACGAAAAAGAAAAACAAATGCTAGAAGGAGCAGGATTTCGCTTGCTTTTTGCAAATTAAAGGCACCTGAGCACTGCGCCCATAACCCAGAAGTTGGTAGGTCAAAACAATCCTACGCTAACTAATCTTCCCATGTGAATATCCCTATTATTAATTAGTTAGACTCTCCGTTCAGCCCAGATACAATGCTTACACGAATGTTCAAGCTTTGTATATGGGCCCCACTGTGGACAAATGTAAGCGGGGTGTCATTTTGTCCGCAACGCAATTCCAGCCAAATACAGAAGATCATTTATTTGGGACAGGTGAGCAAATAGTGTCCCAGTGCCCGATGGAAAGCCACTGACATCCTATGCCAGGGATTGAAAGTTTAAGTCCCGCTGTCGGTGTGTCACAGCAGAGTGGCGCAGCGGAAGCGTGCTGGGCCCATAACCCAGAGGTCGATGGATCGAAACCATCCTCTGCTAACCCCTCTTTAATGAACATCAGCATCAGAGAAAACTATGCAAGAACGTTTGCCCTTCCAAACGGAGAAAGAATAAACGCTTGAAGAAGCAGCAGGAATTGACTTAATCCCGGCAAATTATAGACACATTAGCGCTGAGCCCGTAACTCAGAAAAACTTTGTTTGAAATAAGCCATTAGAGCCCCAGAAGCCTAATGGAAAAACCACTGACCGCCTAAGCCAGGAATTGTGGCTTCAAGTCCTGTCATCTTTACGGCACCCCAGAGGGGAGCAGCACAAGCGTGTTGGGCCCATAACCCAGAGGTCGATGTATCGAAACCATCCTCTAATATTACCCGCTAAAGAAAACTTGTGCTATGTCCGGTCAACGCGTCGGGCTCAGTTTTACATTGAGTAATAAAAAAGAAAAGAAAAAGATACTTGGAAAAGCAGCAGGCTTTGATAGGCTGATTGCAAACGTAACGCCCTTGAGAACAGAACATGATAAGATGCTTTGTAAATATATTGAACTTTGTCCAAATACTAGTCTTGTTGTTGAAGGGCAAGGCAGTGGAGCCCCAGTGGCCTAATGGATAAGCCAGGGATTGTGGGTTCGAGTCACATCTGGGGTGTGTTTGAGCAGAGTGGCGCAGCGGAAGCGCGCTGGGCCCATAACCCAGAGGTCGATGGATCGAAACCATCCTCTGCTAATCCCTCTTTAATGAACATCTGCAACAGAGGAAACTGTGCAAAAACGTTTGCCCTTCCACAATAAGTAACGAAGAAGAAAAACAAATGCTAGAAGAAGGAGCAGGATTTCACTTGCTCTAGCTCATCTGTTCTCATCCTACTGGATCTATCTGCCGCCTTTGACACTGTAAACCATCACATCCTCCTGTCCACTCTCAAGGCTATGGGGGTCTCCGGAATGGTGCTACAATGGTTCAGGTCTTACCTCTCAGGTAGGTCATTTAGAGTATCTTGGAGTGGTGAGGTGTCTGAGTCCCAACATCTTGACACAGGTGTGCCTCAGGGCTCAGTGCTTGGTCCGTTGCTATTCTCTGTATACATGACATCCCTTGGCTCTGTCATTAGGAAACATGGCTTTTCCTATCACTTCTATGCGGATGATACACAACTCTACCTGTCTTTTCGCCCTGACGATCCGACTGTCTCTGCACGCATCTCAGCTTGCCTAGCCGACATCTCACTCTGGATGAACGGCCATCACCTGCAGCTGAACCTTTCAAAAACAGAACTACTTGTAATCCCGGCTGATATAAAGACTTATCACAACCTTTCCATTCAACTGGGCTCATCAACCATCACACCTTCCAGGAAGGCAAGAAACCTGGGAGTGAGGATCGATGATCAGCTCAACTTCACAGATCAAGTTGCCAGCACCGCCCGGTCCTGTAGATTCATCCTCTACAATATCAGGAAAATTAGACCCTTCCTATCAGAGCATGCTATGCAAGTCCTAGTACAGGCTCTAGTCCTGTCCAGACTGGACTAATGCAATGCGCTACTCGGAGGTTTTCCAGCTTGCACAACCAAACCTCTACAGATGATCCAGAATGCCGCGGCAAGAGTTATCTTTAATGAACCGAAGAGAGCACACGTCACTCCTCTACTCATTAAGCTACATTGGCTCCCTATAGTCGCTTGCATCAAATTCAAGACTCTGCTCCTGGCCTACAAGACCACCACTGGTTTGGCACCACCTTATCTTCACTCACTAATGCAGACATATGTACCCCCCAGATCCCTACGCTCTGCAAACGAACGGCTTCTTGTGTTACCATCCCATAAAGGTAGAAAATCTCTCTCGCGCACCTTTTCCGGATCTGTTCCACCTATGTGGAATGATCTGCCTGCTGCTACAAGATCTGCAGATTCTGTAGCCATCTTTAAGAAGCGCCTGAAAACCCATCTCTTCCGCCAACATCTTACTGTTCTGTTCTGACTCAAGTTTCTTCTCTATTCTTTTCTTCTCTACTCGTTTCTTCTCTACTCTAAAAAACAAAACAAAAAAAATGTATGAATGAAAGTTTCTGTACACTGTGTTAGGCTATATGAAACCAGTCTTCTTTTTGATTGCACTCATGCTCTTGTTGTTCTTATGCTGTCCTAATTGCTTCCATTACCTACCCCACTTCTAAGTCTCTTCGGATAAAAGCGTCTGCTAAATGACTAAATGTAAATGATCACGGCTTGCCAACAGCCCAACAGCCCGAGCGTACTGGCAACCAGTCATTAGGTTGATTATATCTGGAACACGTGCCATCTGTAGCAGAGTCGAACGTAAAGAAACATGTGGAAGACTATAAAAGCTTGATCGTCTTCTCTCTCCTTAAAGCAGCCGTAGTCGGCAGGGTTTGAACCTGCGCGGGGAGACCCCAATGGATTTCAAGTCCATCGCCTTAACCACTCGGCCACGACTACAACAGGTTCAAGGACCTCTGGGCTTCCCTTGTGTTGCAAAGAGGAGGAAGTCAAAAAGGGAAAGGCAAGAATTCAATAACACGAAAAGGGTACATGGTCCCCTGCCATGACCCGGATTCGAACCGGGGTTGCTGCGGTCACAAAACAGAGTACTAACCACTATATGATCACGGCTTGCCAACAGCCCTGCGGTTAAAGTCGTGTGCTAGCAAGAGTTTGTGACGACATCTGCGAGGAGGGGATTGGCCACTTTTATTGAGGTCTCACGGAATTCCTGACGCTTGTGCTCGATGAAATCCCTGCTCAAAGCCCTTATGTCGACTCCAACGTAAGAGCAAATTTTCATTACAATTTTAATAACAGAGGGCGGGGACATTGACTAACAAAGGGGAAAGCCATCGCCCGAACAGGGACTTGAACCCTGGACCCTCAGATTAAAAGCCTGATGCTCTACCGACTGAGCTATCCGTGCTCTTGAATTACTGTGGCACGTGTTCCAGATATAATCAACCTAATGGCCTCCATTTGCTCAAAGTGGAGCTAACACACGCTCTCTGCTTTTTGTAAATGCCTCTTTCATGCAGGGCTCCATCAAAACTGTGAAACGAGCACCAAAATGATGTTCAAACGTTTGCCAGCTGTTGTAACCGATTCCGCTTGAACTTGGGGCTGTAAAGCGATCGGAGAGATACAGTGGCGAAAAACGGCCTTCCGTAGCTGCTGTTCCGTCGTAGCGTGGCCGAGCGGTCTAAGGCGCCGGATTAAGGCTCCAGTCTCTTTGGAGGCTTGGGTTGAAATCCCACCGCTGCTACCTGAGGTTCCATATGGCCAGTTTGGCCACAGGCTGAGCTTTGAAGGCAGCTTTTAAATCGCATCTTAATTTTATGTACCTGCAGACCATCTGAACCAAATTGAGGGATACAGGTGTGCTCGATGGGTTGTCGATGCAAGTAGGTATATAACAATGTAGTACACATTTAGTCTTAAACAATGTGTACATATTTTATAGCCTTTTATGTGATTTTACAAATGTTTACTTTAGAGGAACCTTTAAGGAAAGCATGGCCAGATAAAAGATCAAAGATGAGTTGTCAGGCAGTTTTTAAAACACGTTTGACTTTCACTTACCTGCCAACTCTCAAGTTATCCGGTACAGGTTTACGGTTCAGGTGTACTTGTTGAACTGCACTATACAGGTGGCATCGCCTCCAGAGAAAGGACTGAACACCCCTGCATCAGAAAAGTGCACTGAACCCTAAGTCGACAGAACCCTGTTAGCTCTTGACTGTCTGCGAAAAGTCGCAGCGGGCCTAGTCTAAATACAATCGTGGAAACCGGCAGCAGAATGTGCCATTTCGAGGTAGCGTGGCCGAGCGGTCTAAAGGGCTGGATTTAGGCTCCAGTCTCTTCGGAGGCGTGGGTTCAAATCCCACCGCTGCCAGTGGCTCTGTGCTCCGCTTGGAGCGCTGTGAGTGTCGTTTTCCTGCTCACCTCCAGAGCCACATTAGCTGGTTCAGGTGTTCTTGATGAGGGATGAACCTACACTCACCTGCTGTACTTAGCAGCCCCAGCAGAGGGCCTAAACTGTCACAGTAATTCAAGAGCGTGGATAGCTCAGTCGGTAGAGCATCAGACTTTTAATCTGAGGGTCCAGGGTTCAAGTCCCTGTTCGGGCGATGGCTTTCCCCTTTGTTAGTCAATGTCCCCGCCCTCTGTTATTAAAATTGTAATGAAAAGATTGCTCTTACGTTGGAGTCGACATATGGGCTTTGAGCAGGGATTTCATCGAGCACAAGCGTCATGAATTCCGTGAGACCTCAACAAAAGTTGCCAATCCCTCCTCGCAGATGTAGTCACAAACTCTTGCTAGCACACGACTTTGCCGGAGGGCTGTTGGCAAGCCGTGATCATTTACATTTACATTTAGTCATTTAGCAGACGCTTTTATCCGAAGAGACTTAGAAGTGGGGTAGGTAATGGAAGCAATTAGGACAGCATAAGTACAACAAGAGCATGAGTGCAATCAAAAAGAAGACTGGTTTCATATAGCCTAACACAGTAAACAGAAACTTTCATTCATACATTTTTTTTGTTTTGTTTTTTAGAGTAGAGAAGAAACGAGTAGAGAAGAAAAGAATAGAGAAGAAACTTGAGTCAGAACAGAACAGTAAGATGTTGGCGGAAGAGATGGGTCTTCAGGCGTTTCTTAAAGATGGCTACAGAATCTGCAGATCTTGTAGCAGCAGGCAGATCATTCCACATAGGTGGAACAGATCCGGAGAAGGTGCGCGAGAGAGATTTTTTACCTTCATGGGATGGCACCACAAGACGCCGTTCGTTTGCACAGCGTAGGGATCTGGCGGGTACATATGTCTGCAGTAGTGAGTGAAGATAAGGTGGTGCCAAACCAGTGGTGTTCTTGTAGGCCAGGAGCAGAGTCTTGAATTTAATGCGAGCAACTATAGGGAGCCAATGTAGCTTAATGAGTAGAGGAGTGACGTGTGCTCTCTTCGGTTCATTAAAGATAACTCTTGCCGCAGCATTCTGGATCATCTGTAGAGGTTTGGTTGTGCAAGCTGGAAAACCTCCCAGTAGTGCATTGCAGTAGTCCAGTCTGGACAGGACTAGAGCCTGTACTAGGACTTGCGTAGCATGCTCTGATAGGAAGGGTCTGATTTTCCTGATATTGTAGAGGATGAATCTACAGGAACGGGCGGTGCTGGCAACTTGATCTGTGAAGTTGAGCTGATCATCGATCACCACACCCAGGTTTCTTGCCTTCCTGGAAGGTGTGATGGTTGATGAGCCAAGTTGAATGGAAAGGTTGTGATAAGTCTTTATATCAGCCGGGATTACAAGCAGTTCTGTTTTTGAAAGGTTCAGCTGCAGGTGATGGCCGTTCATCCAGAGTGAGATGTCGGCTAGGCAAGCTGAGATGCGTGCTGAGACAGTCGGATCGTCAGGGCGAAAAGACAGGTAGAGTTGTGTATCATCCGCATAGAAGTGATAGGAAAAGCCATGTTTCCTAATGACAGAGCCAAGGGTGTCATGTATACAGAGAATAGCAACGGACCAAGCACTGAGCCCTGAGGCACACCTGTGTCGAGATGTTGGGACTCAGACACCTCACCACTCCAAGATACTCTAAATGACCTACCTGAGAGGTAAGACCTGAACCATTGTAGCACCATTCCGGAGACCCCCATGGCCTTGAGAGTGGACAGGAGGATGTGATGGTTTACAGTGTCAAAGGCGGCAGATAGATCCAGTAGGATGAGAACAGATGAGCTAGAGGAAGCTCCTTCCAGTCTCAGGGCTTCGATAACAGAGAGCAGCGCAGTCTCAGTGGAATGACCGCTCTTGAACCCAGACTGGTTGCTGTCCAGGAGGTTGTTCTGGATGAGGAAGGATGAGAGCTGGTTGCATACAACACGTTCTAGAGTTTTAGCAGCGAAGGGGAGTAGGGATACCGGTCTGTAGTTTCCTAACAGTGCAGGATTAAGAGTAGGCTTCTTTAGTAGTGGGGTAATACGGGCTTCTTTGAAGAGAGTAGGAAATGTGCCAGTGGTGAGGGACGAGTTGATAATGTGAGTCAGAGAGGGAACAACTGATGGAGAGATGGCCTGGAGGAGATGGGTGGGGATGGGATCTAGAGGGCAGGTAGTCGGGTGGTTAGAAACACGGTCTTCCATGTGTTTCTTTACATGCGACTCTGCTACAGATGTCACGTGTTCCAGATATAATCAACCTAATGGCTGCCAGTACGCTCACCTGCATTTGCTCAAAGTGGAGCTAACACACGCTCTCTGCTTTTTGTAAATGCCTCTTTCATGCAGGGCTCCATCAAAACTGTGAAACGAGCACCAAAATGATGTTCAAACGTTTGCCAGCTGTTGTAACCGATTCCGCTTGAACTTGGGGCTGTAAAGCGATCGGAGAGATACAGTGGCGAAAAACGGCCTTTCGTAGCTGCTGTTCCGGCGTAGCGTGGTCGAGCGATCTAAGGCGCCGGATTAAGGCTCCAGTCTCTTTGGAGGCTTGGGTTTAAATCCCACCGCTGCAAGCTGAGGTTCCATATGGCCAGTTTGGCCATGGGCTGAGCTTTGAAGGCAGCTTTTAAATCGCATCTCACTTTTCGTGGGTTCAAATCCCACCGCTGCCAGTGGCTCTGTGCTCCGCTTGGAGCACTGTGAGTGTAGTTTTCCTGCTTACCTCCAGAGCCACATTAGCTGGTTCAGGTGTGGTTGATGAAGGATGAATCTGCACTCACCTGCTGTACTCAACACCCCGCACCCGAGGGCCTACCACATGTCGCTGCATTTCAAGAGCAAGGATAGATCATTCGGTAGAGCATCATACATTTATTCTGAGGTTCCAGGGTTCAAGTCCCATTCGGGTGATGAAGACATTGGCCATTAGAGACTCCCACGTGTTTCTTTACGAGCGATTCTTTTACAGATGCCAGTATGCTAACTTGCTTTTGCTAGTGCAGTTGACACGCTCTTTGCTTTTTGTATATGCCTCCTTCATGCGGGGTTGCATCAAAACTGTGAAACTTGCACCAAAAGCGTATAGAAACGTTTGCCAGATGTGGCAACTGATCCGCTTGAACTTGTGGCTGTAAAGCGATTGGAGACATACAGTGAAGAAAACGGCCTGCTGTAGCTGCAGTCATGTGGTAGCGTGGCCGAGCAGTCTAAGGCGCTGGATTAAGGCACATAAAAGGTTATACACTATGTACACATTGGTTTACATTGAATGTGCACCACATGTTTATATACGTAGCTGCATTCCCCTCATCGAGCACACCTTTACCAGTCAATTTGGCTCAGATTGCCTGCAGGTACAAGAAAATGAGAAGCGATTTAAAAGCTCTCCTCAAAGCTCAGCCCGACAGCAGTGTGGCCATTTCAAACCTCAGCTGGCAGCCGTCGGATTTGAACTGATGCCTACGAAGAGACTGGAGCCTTAATCCAGCGCGATAGATCGCTTAGCCACGCTACCACAGGACTTCAGCAGGCCGTTTTTCGCCACTGTATCCCTCCAATCGCTTTACAGCCGCAAGATCATGGAGACCAGTTACAACAGAGGGCAAAAGTTTCGACATTCTTTTGGTCCTCATTTCACAGTTTTTATAAAACCCCGCATGAAATGAAGACAGAGCGTCTCAACTGCACTTTGAGCAAAAGCAGGCAAGCGTACTGCCAACCAGCCATTAGGCTGATTTTATCAGGAACACGTGCCATCTGTAACAAAGTCGCTCGTAAACAAACACCTGGGAGTCTATATAGGGCTTAATCGTCTTCTCTCTTTCTCTATCCCTAAAACAGGCGTCGTCAGCAGGGTTTGCACCAGCGCAGGGAAACCCCAATGGATTCCATCGCTTTAACCACTCGGCTACTACTACACATGTTTCAGGCCCTCTGGACTTAACTCATGATGCAAAGAGGGACGAGTCTACAGCGTAACGGGCGATGTAACATGAACGTCAAAAAGGGAATGCAGGACATCAATACCACAAAGACGGCACCTGGTTGCCACCCGTGAACCAGATTCGAACACTTTTTCTCTATTGGTTTGCCTCATTTCCTGAAACAGAAATTACATTCTCAAAATTCTAAGATCATCTGGCAAAACAGTCTAGCAGTTCAGCACAACACTATAGCTCACTAGCAAAAGCTAATATCTCTCCCAAAACTGTTCACTCATGCTTCAAAACTAAATTCCTTTCCCATATAAAGAGTCAGTGACACAAAATGGACAAAGATCCTTCTCAATTGCTTTGGCTCATTTCTTGAAACAGACAAGACGTTCTCAACACTCCTTCACATTTAAACAGTCAGTGCCCTCAAAATGCTTCGTCCCTTTGGCATTGTGTAATTACTTCAAGTCAAAATGTTTAGATGTTTTGTCACTATGGCAGAGGACCATTGAAACATCCCTCATGTTCAACTTTCAGTCTTAGCCCAGTCCTTCATTGACAATGGTTACTGTACTGTTTTTTTGTCTAGCTAACAGAATACAATTGTATATAAAACTGTAAAAAAGAAATAGGATTTTAGGGTAAGAGTAGCCTCCAAGGCTAGACATCCAACATTGCACTCATACTGCCAAGGAAATGGTAACCATTATCATTCACACACATAAAGTAACTTCCATACATCAGAGTACACTGAAAATGTACACAACTAACAGTTCTTCACTGGTCGCTGTCCTCACCCTCCTGGCCATCCACACGCTGCTGTCTGTCTGGCCACAGATTCTCATCCACATCACAGTGTATAATCTCCCTTGCGATTCAACGAGGGAAGAAACGCTGTGCATGTTGCAACCATCCCCTACACTGATCTCCTGCAATATCCTCACACGCAGTGTCCATTGCATGGAGCAGGGACCTCTGATCTTGAGCCCGATGCTCATACACTCTCCACCTCCAAGCGGAGAAATATTCCTCAATAGGATTGAGGAGAGGAGAGTAAGGTGGTAGGAACACCATGACCATTCCTTGAAGAGTAGTTAACCTGGCCCTGATGAGGGGGCACCGTGGAAATTCAAATTGTCCTATACAATGACATATCGTGGTAGGTGAGGCCCTACGAGACCTCTCTCCTTTTAAGGGATCAAATCAAAATAAAAGCAGTCCAAGATGATGAGGAGCTTCTGTGTATTTTATGGGCCAAGAGTGGGGATTTGAGTGGCCAAACCCTTCTCAGATATGGCAGCACCTATAATTATATTGCCCCCTCGCTGGCCTTGGACATCCAACATGGCCCGGTGGCCAATAATATTACGGCCACGTCTTCGGCCCGTGGGCATGTTGAAGCCAACTTCATCCACAAACACGAGGATGTGAGGGGTTTCGTTTCCTTCCAATGCCATTATTCTCTACAAATGATGTTAATGGATAATTATAGATTAACAAAGTTCGGGAGAAGCCAGAGCATATAATTAAGACCGGCTGGTTCGCAATCAGCAATCATAGACTCCAACCTATCAGTTCAAGCGAACCAGCACTTAAGTAGACCAAGATTCTTACCTGAAGCCATCTCAAAGGATTACACTTCACATGAAGGACGTGAGGTATTCAATGGATCATACGGGTTTGAAAAAACGAGGCAGTCACGCAGCAGGACCGATCCGTAAGGCAACATTTTCAAATACATCTTCCCGCAGATTCGGGAAGCGATTCCGTATCCCTTCTTGTTTATGTCGCGCTCGTCACCTCGTTCGTTCCCACATGCATTGCTGCCGGGACACTAGCTCGCTGCTAAACGCCGGCTCATTGCAAACCCTAGCTCGCTGCTAACGTTGGCTCACTGCTAACGGGGAACGAGCGTTAAGACGCCGGCACCATCAAACATGGTCTAGTACGGCTAACAAGATCACGGTAATTCTACCCAATCCAATAAAAACACACTCAATGACAACACGTTAACGTTTCAATGGCTGCATAATAATCTTGGGGGAAACGATTCATTCTGTCGTCCCATGCAGCAACGTTGACTCTCAAATTCATGACTCAATTCCGATACTTCACAATTTTTGAGAATGTATGATTATAAATTGAGTTTTACAAATGCTTGAACAGCCGAACTCGTTGGCAAGCAAGAAGCTGGGTGAGTACAATCTTTTAATACATTTCGATGTATCCACTGTCATTTCACGGCGCCACTGCGCTCAAGATTGGCTTATCGCTATCCAGCACGGTTCCGTGCCGTCTAGCGAACGTCAGTCATATTATCCTTACAACTCCGGAGATTAGTAACATAATCGGCACTTCCGAAAGGGATCACTAGTCAAAAAAAACCGTCTGTATCATCCAACGGGATAAGTTTCTACACAGGGTGCCGTTCTCATTTACATCTTGCCCAAGTAACGCACGCACCCGTTACCTTTAAAGGTGCAGTTTGTAACAATTTCGCAGTAAACTATCCCCAAACCACAAGCAAATGTTTCATATATATATATTTTCTTCAACGGAGTATTTACCATATCTCAAATAATTCTATCTACTTGTAAATCATATTTGTTAACGCCTTTCTGACGTAGAAACCGCATCACCACAGTGTCGTGGACAAAGGTGGAAGTAGAGTCCAGTGTCTAGTTAGCCACAAGCTCGTTTCAAGCGGTAACTCATTAATGGACCACAAATATATGCAACATAATCATAAACTTTATTGCTCTACTTAATAGGCTAACATGATTTTGCGTTCCCGTCTGACTGATGGCCGTCAGCGGTGAAGACAGCAGATCCCATCATTCCACGTGCCTTCACAGCATCATCCAGCTAGGGCCTGTCGTTTTGATTGTGCGCCATCTAGGGCGGTTGTTACAAACTGTAGGGTTGAGCTACACAACAGGGGCATGCACCAGTATATTTACCAGTTGCTTAACCGCAAGATCTCTATGGTATCTCGTCTGCCAACCTGAACACAACCGCGTCTTGGAATCGCAACGCAGTCACAATGTTAACTCTGAAATAATTGTTTTTTTGACCCACACAGTGCGCACATCAACTTGAAGATACATGAGCATTCCACAAGTCAGCTAGGCTAGGCTGCGCTCCATGTGAGCCATCGTCAATATCAGCTGTTCTCCAGTTGGGGGGCAGACGGGACATTGCCTGCTTCCTCGCAAGGCAAACCGCCAGCACAGCTCGAGCCGGCCTGCAACAGCACTTTCCGGTCACGTTTACCCGCTTAACATCACTCCTCCACCTACCCAAGCACCCGCCTCATGGCCAGCGGATCTGCTACCAACAGCCGTCGCTTGCCAGGATGCCGTCACCGGTCTGAGGAAGCACCAGTTGGCCACTCCAGCGGAAGCCACAACTACCCTCATCTCTGCGACCCAGGCAAAATCTCAGCATACTTTGGCGACTGCTGTCCCCATGCTGTTGCCTTCAAACGCTGGAACCTCTTCCGGTCTCTAACAGCATCAGGGCAGATTTTAGCAGAAATTCAGGCTGCTTGCACCATAGGCAGACCAATCACCAACGCCGGTCCCCCCCCTTTTGGCCTCACTATTTAATCAATCATCCTCTAAATACCTTGCTAACCGCCTCCAGAAACTCAATCATCCATGCCGTTTCTCACAGGACCCAACAGTCATACCTCACGGCTTGGAGGAATTCCAAAACGTTTCACCTCTCATACAACATCCCCTTCCCGGATTCTTCCCTCCTCTCTATCACGTCACTCATCTCCTTCCTCAACAACACGAAGCTTCTCCAAGCCAGCTCCATCAAAGGTTACTTGAGCGGGATCCAATTTTTCACAATTGATGTTCAACGCACCTTTCCCAGACCGAGGAATTTCTCAGACATCCATGTTCCTCAAGGCGATCCAGAGAAACCAACCCACTCCCCGAGATGCCAGACAACAACCCATCACCCTAGAAGTCCTAACCAAATGAATCTCTAATCTTCGCAGGGGCTGGAATTCACTACTACATCTCACTTCGACCCTTCAGTTCATCTTACCATTTCTGAATCGTCCATACTCCATTCTGACACAATCTCGTTCTTGATCAAGCAAAGCAAGCAAGACGGACCAGGCCAAACGAGGTCATCTGCTCACTTATCCAGCCGTTCCAAACCCTGGCAGCATACATCCCCTTCAGGACGTCACAAGTTACATCTCCATCCGACCCTCTCTTCATGGATGATTCTGATCGCCCCGCTTCTCGTTTTTGGTTCATCTGAAACATCTAAAAATCGATGCTGTTACGTCTAGGCATCCCAGCGGATCTATTCTCCACCCATTCATTCCGCATTGGCGCGGCAACCACTGCCGCCCAAAAAGGCCCTCATGCAGTCTCAGATCCAAGCGATCGGCCGTTGGTCGTCCGACGCATTCAAGAGCTACATCAGGACCGACCGTGCCCACATCAGGAAAACACACCGGACTCTCCTCACCCACCTCGTCAAGCATCAGCCTGCATCCACCCACCAAGCATCGCCTCCTAGATGAGGCATCATCACTGCGCCTCCCCGCACCAGAGACACCTTCACTCCATGCCACCCACCCCTTCACGTTCTGCCTCAGCAGAATGTCTTTCTCTCATCAAGTCTTTCTCTCATTAATTGAATCCCTGCATGTCTCCCTCACCTCTTCCTGGAAGTATCGTGCTTCCTCCCTTACTCTGCAGCAGCAGTCTCAATCACTTTACTATCACCTCCTCGAAGCCAGTATCGCCGCAGCGACCGCCCCCCCAGGGCCCGTGCTTCTTTCTGTGCTCTGCAAAAAACGTTCTGCCTCAGCAGAATGTCTTTCTCTCATTAAGTCTTTCTCTCATTAATTGAATCCCTGCATGTCTCCCTCACCTCTTCCTTGAAGTATTGTGCTTCCTCCCTTACTCTGCAGGAGCAGTCTCAATCACTTTCCTATCACCTCCTCGAAGCCAGTATCGCCGCAGCGACCGCCCCCCCAGGGCCCGTGCTTCTTTCCGTGTTCTGCAGCGCAGTCACAATCACTTTCCATCCCTTCCAATCACCTCCTCGAAGCCAGTATCGCACCACGCGACCGCCCCCGCAGGGGCCCGAGCTTCATCCCTCACTCTGCCGCAGCAGAACGTCTCTCCTCCACTTAAATCGAATCCCTGCATGTTTCCCTCACCTCTTCCCGGAAGTATTGTGCTTCCTCTGAGTTTGCACTTACCCTGCTTTCTGAAACGGGCCCCTGATGTCCGAGTGGTTACTACTCCATACGAGAAAAAACACAACACAGACTACATCGGTCACATGTGCCAGCAGAAAAACTTACAGAAATCGAAAAAAAAAGTACACTGGGGTTGTGGCGTTTCTGTAGTGTAGTGGTTATCACGTTCGCCTAACACGTGAAAGTTCCTCGGTTCTAGACCGAGCAGAAACAGTATGCAGGTTTTGGCGTGAAGCAGTGCAAATGCATCTCGGGATTGTCAAATTCTGCCTCTCTTTGCTCACAGGCTTTGTTCTTTTAGTGACTGTCGCATTCTCCTCACATGATAGGTCCCTAGTTGAAACCTGAGTGGAAACAGGTTGCTTCTTAGTGTGCCAGCAGGAAAACGTACAGAAATAAAAAAAAAGTATACTGATATTATGGCGTTTCTGTAGTGTAGTGGTTATCGTGTTTGCCTAGCACGCAGAAGGTACTCGGTTCGAGATCGAGCAGAAACAACATGTGATTTTTGACGTAGGTCTATTCCTTCTTGCACTTTTGGAGTCACGCGTAATGGCACTGATCAGTTATTTAGGCTGACCTTGTTTCTCTGTTGCAGTGGTTTTAACGTTCACATCACTTGTGAAAGGCTTGGATCGTAAATGGGCAAAATCAGACAGAAATCGAACAAGACCCTTGTGATACTTTTGACCAAAATCAAACCAAAAATCATTCCCGAAACATGAGTACAACGCTTTTGTGGTCTGTTTTAAACAAGGGCGAGGTAGACGACGTACACAGGAGCTGTCCACGTTTCTGTAGTGTAGGAAATATCACGTTCGCTTTACACACGAAAGGTCCTCGGTTCGGAACCGAAGAGAAACACCGCCTGCTTTAAGCCATAGAGTGGAATAATTACAAGCTAAACAAGCCTTTAAGGATTAAATGCCCGGTTTCATAGAGAAGGCTTGAGACTAGTCCCAGACTAAGATGAATGTTTGAGATGTCTTAACTGAAAAAACTTGCCCTGAAACACCTTAAAGTTTGTGACGGGCAAGTTTTAAGCCAAAGTCAGAGTTTCTGTAGTGTAGTAGTTATCACGTTCGCCTAACACGCAAAAGGTCCTCTGTTCGAGACCGAGCAGAAACAGTCCGCGTCTTTTGACGCAGGTCCACTTGAATGCTGTTCTTGCGAAGCACTCCTTCTTGCACTTTTGGTGTCACCCGTAATGATACTGGCCAGTTATTTAGGCTGACCTTGTTTCCCTGTTGCAGTGGTTTTAACGTTCACATCACTTGTGAAAGGCTTGAATCGTAAATGGGCAAAATCAGACAGAAATCGAACAAGACCCTTGTGATACTTTTGACCAAAATCAAACCAAAAATCATTCCCGAAACATGAGTACAACGCTTTTGTGGTCTGTTTTAAACAAAGGGCGAGGTAGACGACGTACACAGGAGCTGTCCACGTTTCTGTAGTGTAGGAAATATCACGTTCGCTTTACACACGAAAGGTCCTCGGTTCGGAACCGAAGAGAAACACCGCCTGCTTTAAGCCATAGAGTGGAATAATTACAAGCTAAACAAGCCTTTAAGGATTAAATGCCCGGTTTCATAGAGAAGGCTTGAGACTAGTCCCAGACTAAGATGAATGTTTGAGATGTCTTAACTGAAAAAACTTGCCCTGAAACACCTTAAAGTTTGTGACGGGCAAGTTTTAAGCCAAAGTCAGAGTTTCTGTAGTGTAGTAGTTATCACGTTCGCCTAACACGCAAAAGGTCCTCTGTTCGAGACCGAGCAGAAACAGTCCGCGTCTTTTGACGCAGGTCCACTTGAATGCTGTTCTTGCGAAGCACTCCTTCTTGCACTTTTGGTGTCACCCGTAATGATACTGGCCAGTTATTTAGGCTGACCTTGTTTCCCTGTTGCAGTGGTTTTAACATTCACATCCCTCGTGAAAGGCCCCGGATCGTAAGTGGGCAATATCAGAAATGGAACAAGAACCTTGTGTTACTTTTGACCAAAATCAAACCAAAAATCATTCCCGAAACATGAAAACAACGCTTGCTTGGTCTGTTTTAAACCAGCGCAAGCTAGACGAAGTACGCAGGAGATGTCCACGTTTGTCTAGTGTAGGAAATATCACGTTCGCTTTACAGGCGATAGATCCTCGGTTCGGAACCGAAGTGAAACATCGCCTGCTTTAAGCCATAGAGTGGAATAATTACAAGCTAAACAAGCCTTTATGGATTCAATGCCCGGTTTCGTAGAGATGGCTTGAGACTAGTCCCAGAATGAGATGTTTTAAGTGAAAAAACTTGCCCTCAAACACCTTAAAGTTTGTCACTGGCAAGTTTCAAGCCAAAGTCAGAGTTTCTTTAGTGTAGTGGTTATCACGTTTGCCTAACACGCGAAAGGTCCTCGGTTCGAGACCGAGCTGAAACAACGCGTTTCTTTTGACTCAGGTCCACTTGAATGCCATTCTTGCGAAGCACTCCTTCTTGCACTTTTGGGGTCACCCGTAATGGTACTGATCAGTTATTTAGGCTGACCTTGTTTCTCTGTTCCAGTGGTTTTAACATTCACATCACACGTGAAAGGCCCCGGATCGTAAATTGGCAAAATCAGACAGAAATCGAACAAGAACCTTGTGTTTTTTTGACCAAAATCAAACCAAAAATCATTCCCGAAACATGAAAACAAAGCTTGCGTGGTCTGTTTTAAACCAGCGCAAGCTAGACGACATACGCAGAAGATGTCCACGTTTCTGTAGTTTAGGAAATATTACGTTCACTTTACACGCGAAAGGTCCTCGGTTCGGACAGCTAATGTGTCATTTAATGTGCACCTCATGACACACTTGGCTGCTAGTGTAAGGAACTGGGGACCATTGTAGGCCACATCCACATTTTCCTTTGAATCTTTTAACAGCACCCTGTTGACATATTTCACTTGCACAACTCATGTCCCTGTCCAAATATTGAAAAGGTACCTTAGGGAGGGGACTCTCACAAAGAAAGGAGGAACAGTTATGGCAACTGACAAATCAGTTCAGATCAGTGGCCATGTCAGAGTTTTTTGTAAACCAGTACAGACAGATGTCTCGGTTTTACACATGCTTGCAATAAATGACCTACTAGGTGTTAGAGTGAAACAAGCCTCCCACTACAACCGTTTCATTGTGAATGGAATACTGTATCACTCTGACACAAACAACTGCCTACAAAAAAGAATCAACTCGGTTGTTGAGTTGCAGAATGGCACATTAGTCGGAATTGTGAATTTGGTCGTTTCTGGTGCAACACACTGTGCTTTGGTCAAGGAGCTTGTTAAGTCTGGAAGGAAGCTGTGCAGAGACACAACACTTAATATTGCATCAAGCTTTGTGTATGAAGTGTCTGAGTGCAATATAGTATATGCCATCCATCCAGAGTAACTGACACGCAAATGTGTCATGGTTGAGTCCAGGGAGAAGGTATATGTTATTTCCCTGCCAAACAACATTGAACGAGACTAATATGGCATCAAGAAAATGTAATGCACTTCGACTATTGCACTTTATCTATTATCTTTATTCAATTTTCTTTATTTGTCTTGTACATTCCTTCATTTTTTCACTATGTGTTTTCAAATCCACACTGTCGTTACATCTCGCAAACCAATGGTAACTCACAGAAGGCCACGCATGGCTAATGCTAACAACCTGCGTACTCTTTCAGCATCCAACACTACCTCTATTACCTTTCCAATTGGTTTATGGAACTGCCAATCCGCTGTAAACAAGGCAGATTTCATCACAGCTATTGCAAAACATTCTGGTCTTTCTCTTTTAGCACTTACTGAAACCTGGATCAAACCAGAGGACACTGCCACACCGGCTGCCCTCTCTAATAATTACACTTTCTCCCACAGCCCACGCATATCAGGGAGGGGCGGAGGAACCGGTCTACTTCTGGTGTACAATCTGCTTTTAAATTTCTGTGCAACCTCTTCCAATATAGTAATACTTGGAGATTTTAACATTCATGTTAATAATCCCTCTTGCCATTTTGCTACAGAATTCTTGCAGTTACTGGACTGCCTAAACCTCAGACAATATGTTGATGTTCCCACACACATCAAGGGGAACACTCTTGATCTGGTCATCACTGAGTCTGCTCCCCTAAGTGAACCATTTGTGTATGATCTGGGTGTATCTGACCATAAGGTCATCTCAATGGAGCTGCCTTTATTGTCTTCCTATATCAAACACAAACGTGAAATAAGTTTCAGAAACCTGAAGAACATAAACACAGAAGACCTGCCTGTAAGCCTTCAACATCTTAATTCTGCAGATTTCTCATCGGCCACTGAATCTGTGGAATTTTACAATAAGACATTGAGCAGTATTTTGGATTTCCATGCACCCATCAATGTCAGAACAATTATGTTTTCCCGTTCAGCTCCTTGGTTCACAAGTGACCTGCGGAAAATGAAGGCTGCTGGTCGTGCCCTTGAGCGGCAGTACAAAGCCTCTGGACTTACTGTTTATAAACTGGCTTATCGGGACCAAAAAGAAGCTTATTCAAATTCCATCAAAGAAGCACGGTCACATTACTATTCAAATATTATTCAAAATAGTCCTGGCAATTCTAAAACGTTGTTCTCTACCATAAATCATCTGCTTAAACCTCAAGTTGCTCCGCTCACAGGAGCCACGGAAGAACAATGTAATAATTTTATGACATTTTTTAGAACAAAGAATTTTGCCAAAATTCGCTCCTCATTCTCTGTCCCCTCCTCCTCGTCGGTTCCAACTGTTGATCTGCAGTCTGGTGTTTCGAGACTGCTCTTCTTTTTTCCAGAAATCACTCTACTTGAGGTTGAGGATACTATTAGGGGGATGGGATCCTCCTCTTGTGCCCTCAACCCCTTTCCTACAGCTTTGGTGAAAGCAAATATTTCTGCCATCAGTTCCCTTATCACCATGATAATAAACCAATCTCTTCAATCTGGTCATGTACCTTCTGCTTTAAAAACAGCAATAATTAGACCACTACTCAAGAAACCTACCTTTGATCCTCAAACTCTTGCTAATTATAGGCCCATATCCAACCTGCCATTTCTTTCCAAGGTTCTGGAGAAAGTTGTTGCCAGACACCTTCAGGACCATCTCAAATGCAACAACATTTTTGAAAAGTTTCAGTCTGGTTTCCGTTCTGCTCATAGCACGGAAACAGCCTTAGTGAGAGTTACAAACGACCTGCTGATGACAGCTGATGCTGGTTCACCCTCCCTCCTTGTCCTTCTGGACCTCTCTGCAGCGTTTGACACCGTTGACCACGGTATACTTCTCAACCGGCTACACCATTCTATTGGACTTAATAACACCGTTCTGTGCTGGTTTGAGTCATACCTCACAGACAGATCTGAATCTGTGGCGATGGGAAGCTCAAGGTCCCGTTCACATGCTGTAGATTGTGGGGTACCACAAGGGTCAGTTCTTGGACCTATTTTATTTATTCTTTATATGCTCCCCCTTGGTAAAGTCATCAGCCGCTTGGGAATTTCTTTCCATTGTTACGCTGATGATACACAATTATATATGAAAACTGATATTCATCCGTCATCATCTTCAACACCTCTAACCACACTCACTGCGTGTCTGGAGGAGATAAGGGAGTGGATGAATCAAAACTTTCTCCAGTTGAACAGTTCAAAAACAGAAGCCATTCTCATTGGTTCCCCTCATCAGACTAGAACATCGACCATAAACTGTATTACATTTTCAGGGCAGCACATTCCCCTATCAACAGTAGTTACAAATCTCGGCGTCAGGTTTGACCCTCTTCTAAACTTTGAGGCCCATATCAAACATCTTTGCAAAACATCTTTTCACCACCTCAGGAATATAGCCAGATTCCGCCCTTCACTCACCATACATGATGCAGAAAAACTCGTCCACGCCTTTGTCTCCTCCAGACTGGACTACTGTAATGCTCTGCTCATTAGGATTCCCGACAAGAGCATCCAGAAGCTCCAGTATATACAGAACAGTGCTGCCAGGATTCTGATGAGGGTGCGTAAATACGAGCACATTACTCCAATTCTTCAATCTCTACATTGGCTTCCAATTTCTGCGCTGATCGAATATAAAGTCTTTCTCCTCACACATCAGTGTATCCATGGAAATGCTCCCTCCTACCTTAAAGAACTTCTTACTCCACAGATCGCAGCACGTTCTCTCCGTTCCACAAACACTCACAGGCTCCTTCCTCCAAGGACCAAGACTCGCACAATTGGGGACAGAGCCTTTTGTGCCGCTGCCCCTCGCCTGTGGAATGCCCTCCCTGAACATCTGAGGGCTCCACAAACGACTGATGGTTTTAAAAAGAGCTTAAAAACGTACCTTTTTAAAAAGTCCTTAAATGTCCCTTCTTGAACATTTGAGGGCTTCACAAATGACTGATTTTTATGTTTCTTTTAGTGCTTAAATTGTGTTAATCTTAGTGGGCGTTTGTTTTTAATTGACTTCTTAAATTGCTTAATTAACTGTTTTATTTTATTATGACTCTTTTGTAGCACTTTGAGATTTTCCTTAAAATGTAAAGTGTTTTTTATAAATAAAATTTATTATTATTACTTATTCCTAACGACTGGAAATTTAAACAGCTGGCACCCTCATGCAACAACACCGCCTTTGAGTTTCATGCTGTCACTGTCATCCACCCTGTTGTAATGCATGTTGTAGTTCTCTATCGCCCCCCAGGGCACCTTGGACTCTTCTTGGAGGAATTGGATACACTTCTGTCATCATTCCCCAAGGATGGCACTCCTCTGGTGGTACTTGGAGACTTCAACATCCACCTGGAAAAACCACAGTCTGTTGACTTCAACAACCTGACTGCATCATTTGACCTAAAGCGAGTCCCCACTTCAGCAACCCATAAATCTGGTAATCTGGAAACTTGATTTCATCTACACACGCTATTGCTTCACCCATCATTCCCAGGTCACCCCACTTCACACGTCGGATCATTTCCTCAGACACTACACATGCCTCCCCACTGGTCACATTCCGACGCAACCTACGATCACTCTCTCCCTCCCGCCTATCCTCTGCAGTCTCTGCTACTCTCCCACCCCCTAAACAGTTCTCTCTCCTTGATAATAACACCGCCACCCACAGCCTTTGCTCCACACTAACCTCCTGCTTAGACATCTTATGCCCTCTGAGATCTAGGCCATCTCGTGCATTTCCTTCTGCCCCCTGGTTATGTGATGTTCTCCGTGAGCATCGCGCCTCTCTCAGGTCTGCTGAGAGAAAGTGGCGCAAATCAAAAGAACCCACTGACCTCTCTCTCTACCAGTCTATTCTCTCTTCCTTCTCTGCGGATGTCTCCTCTGCGAAAACCCAATACTTCCACACTAAAATCAACAACTCTCCTGACCCTCGTTCTCTCTTTAAAACCTTTTCTGCTCTCCTTTGCCCGCCTACCCCCTCACCTCCTTCAGACTTAACAGCTGACGATTTTGCATCGTTCTTTGTAAAGAAAACGAACACCATCAGCAATCAATTCTCTGCGCCATCACCTCTTGACCACAGTCAATCCCCAGACACATGCTCGTTCCTCTCGTTCTCTCTCCTATCTGAAGAGGAAGTTTCCAAGGCAATTTCTTCTAACCACCCGACTACCTGCCCTCTAGATCCCATCCACACCCATCTCCTCCAGGCCATCTCTCCATCAGTTGTACCCTCTCTGACTCACATTATCAACTCGTCCCTCACCACTGGCACATTTCCTACTCTCTTCAAAGAGGCCCGTATTACCCCACTACTAAAGAAGCCTACTCTTAATCCTGCACTGTTAGAAAACTACAGACCGGTATCCCTACTCCCCTTCGCTGCTAAAACTCTAGAACGTGTTGTATGTAACCAGCTCTCATCCTCCCTCATCCAGAACAACCTCCTGGACAGCAACCAGTCTGGGTTCAAGAGCGGTCATTCCACTGAGACTGTGCTGCTCTCTGTTATCGAAGCCCTGAGACTGGAAAGAGCTTCCTCTGTGCTGGGAAACAGTTGAAGTGCACTTAAGATCCAGGTCGGAAGATGACAGCTAAGGCGTCCCATATGGTCTAGCGGTTAGGATTCCTGGTTTTCACCCAGGCGGCCCGGGTTCAACTCCCGGTATGGGAATTACCATTTTCTCAATTGGTTATTTTCAAATGAAAAAGCTGCTGTTTCACAGTGAGGCTCTGTCGAGTCAGCTGTGTAGGAGGTCAAACAAATAGCCACGTATCTCGTTTATCAGCCTTTCTTGGCAGCTTCTACATTTTAACTCCTTGCACAATCCAAAAGAGCTGTGGGCAGTCATGTGGGTACAAAAAGCTCCCTTCGGTTCTAAAACGTAATCTCGGTAAAAACGACTTCCTAGCAGCAATGGGTGTGTGAGATCAGCCTCACGGTATTGTTAACAAGCCTTCCACGCAGAAAGAACCCTTGACCCCGACGTAATTTGAACACACAACCTTCTGATCTGGAGTCAGACGCGCCAACTCCTTGCACAATCCAAATTCAAGTGAGCAAACAGCAAACAGTTTTTAACCTCACCTCTACATAGAAAAAATCTTAAACATCCAAAAGAGCTATCTAAATCAGTCTACAAAGACAAAGGAGTAGTAAACAAAGAGCCCACACACTAGGCACCGCTGGGATTCGAACGCAGTATCTCCTGTTTACTAGACAGGCACTTTGAACAGCTAAGCCACGGCGCCAGCACCCAACTCATTCTAGCACATGTAACTGAAAAAATGAAAGGGGCCAAAACAATGATGACAAAGTGTCAAGTTGATGCAGAAGGCAGTCGACAGGTTGAAGCCCTATCTCAAGCAACAGAATGGCGCGGAGTATTTTCCTCAAAGTTTAGAGAATATCTCTAACCCTGCACGTGACCAACAGATATTTATATCAGCATATGACAGCATAAGATATGATACAACTTTAAATGAGGTTAAACAACAAGAAAGTAAGGCACATCTTATGTGAATAGAAGCTAATACTAATAGGAATGAATATGAATGAATACATATGATATATGAACTTTGTATTAAACACAGATGGAATATTTGTAGAGGACAGGACGAAATCCAGATTCTCACAATGGCCACTTTCAGACCAACGGTCTTACAAGCAGTTCTGTGTCCCTTTAAAGAACAAAGTGTTAATACAAAATCTTTAATAAAAGGATAGTTGCATTCGCGTATTTTTGTGTGGTTTTCCTTCTTGAATATTCAGAGTCAGTTGTACTATTAGAGACATTTGTTTTGGCATCTCGCAGCTACCATCATCATTTAAAATCATGTCTGTTGTAAGCTGTTCATTTCTCTCTAATTTTACTTCTTTGTTTAGGATTATACCAGTGATTATTATACTTATTAGGATTATAATAATCGTTGTTCCACGCAGTCCACCTGGCTGCCTGATTGGGTGCCATGGCCTGTTGTGCACGCAGTATAGGAAATGATATCTAAGAATTCCATAGGAAATTTGCACTTAGGATACATTTTTTTCCCTTTTCCCTTTTTAGAATAGAATTTAGCCCTCAATGCACTTCAGGGGAAGCTACGGAGTCAGCACTGCTGGCTCAATGGGCCTTCTATCTTCTTGCTTTGGGTGGCCCCTACCTCACGAAAGGTAGTTCTTTCCTCAGCTTAGTCAGTGCTTTCTCCACCCTGAGGTGTAGTAAGGTGACTCCCCTTTGAGATTCTATTCTAAATTGGAGCTTGCCTGCTCTCCTGCAGAACACAACTTCAGTCTGGAAGCGTGCATCCACTGTGGCTGGTAGTCCGTCAGAACTCCTGTCCGTGTGACGGCAATCACAGTCGCTGGTCCGTGGTACTTTGGTTCTCCAACCTTTGTTGGCTTCAGACTCCTCACAAAGACTTTTTGTCCTGGAACAAAGTTATGAGTAGGCTGCTCTGAGGGAAGAGCAAGGCACAAAGAAACATCAGTACATATAGAATTTAACTTTTCGACTAGGGAAGTAACGTAGTCCTCCTGGATCACCTAAAGAAGAAATACCCGACCGGCCTTTGACCCACGGGGTCGGGAAAGGTCTACCCACTAGTACCTCCAACGGTGACAATTTTGTAGTGGAAGATGGAGTAATTCTTATTTCTGCCAAGACTGCAGGCAATAAATCAACCCACTTTCTTCCCGTTTCAAGTACCGCTTTTGTTAGTCGTGTTTTCAGTGTTTGATTCACGGCTGTTGCACTTTACGGATGGTACAGGATATTAAAATGCCAATCAATAGACAACGCTTTTGATAAGAGCTGTGATACCTTTGACGTGAAATTTGACGCATTGTCCGATTCTATGGTGCCCAAAACGTCGTTTTGGCGTCCTCTTTTGCACATGGAAATGCTTCAGGCCACTTTGAGAATCGATCATCAATTACCAAAAGATTTTTCAGATTACCTATCGGCGGCACGTGCGTAAAATCAATTTATAGATGTTGAAAAGGAGCTTCCGGATGTGTCAATGCATCGTGCTTAGCTGATTTGTGCGGATTTACTGAGCACATGTTAAGCATGCATCCAAAACAAGCTTTGCTGTTTTATGAACATCGGCTATACAATACAATTGATTAATTGCTTGAACTACTTTTGCACAACTGGTGTGAGATAACCCATGGTAATGTCTAATTAGGATAATTAACCCTAATTTTTTTGTAGTGCTATCCTACCTTGTCCATCTCTAATAATCCCTTCCTTGTCAGGAGTGCAAACACTTTTGCTCCAATGCTCTAAGTCTCCCTGTGTTGGCTGACTTTGCAGGAATTTGATATCAATGTCAGGTACATTCGTTATGTGCACTGTCATTGCTACCTGTGTTTCATCTTTTGGATGAAATGGTGATTTAATCTCAGCTTGGGCTGCTGCCTTTGCGGCTTCATCAGCCCTTCTGTTGCCTATAGCCTGTTCATCGTCCCCCGAAGCATGACCCTTGACCTTTAAGATGGCCTCTTCGAGCGGAAGCTGAACTGCTTCAGTTAACTGTCCTATCAGATTTGCATGTGCTATTGGCATTCCATCAGCAGTTTTGAACCTTCGTGCTTCCCACATTTTGGCATAATGGTGAAGAAAACTCCATGCATACCTAGAATCTGTGTAAATTGTTACTCTCTTTCCTGTCATCAGCTCACAGCAGTGTTGTAATGTAACGGAGTACAAATACTTCGTAACTGTACTTAAGTAGAAATTTCACATATCTGTACTTTACTTCGCTTTTTAAATTTATGTCAACTTTCACTTTTACTCCACTACATTTCCTCCAGATCCTCCACAACCTTTGTTTTTCAGTGTCTTCTACATATTTGATCCCTGTCCACTTATGATTGTATGATGCTTAGATTAATCTTTTCACACTGGGGAATATTGAGAGACTTATACACAACTATTACAAAAGATACAAACATTCCCTTACGCTCAAGAAGTCCACACAATATATTTAAGGTAGGTGGGCGTAAATCTCTGAAAATGATAATTTGTCAAACTTTTTTTGTCAATTGAATTTTGTCCTTCCGCAAACATTTTATAGCTTTTGGAAGGCGTTACAAAATATATATATATTTTTTAATTATTTCAACAAAATAAAACAATTGAAACTGGTCACCCCTACCTAAAGGTTTACATGCACACGACTTTTGAATGTAGTGTTGACTTCTTGAGTATCATGGAATGTTTGTATATTTTGTAACAGTTGTGTTTGAGTCTCTCAATTCTCCTTAGAATAAAAAGATGAATCTCATCATTCAGTCACTGATGAAAAAGGGCCAATAATGCAGAAGATGCTGAAAAGCAAATATTGTGAAGGAGCTACACCATTAAACTGTCCACAGTTTGATCAACAACTATTACAAGACATAAAAAATTTCACTGATGGTTCAGGTAACGTCGTACAGTATTAGGAACCAGTCGTGCAGGTATGTTTAGTCTTGAACTGGCCTACTTTTATAAATGTAGATAATTATGTGTTAAGAACTTTATGATAATGTCTGTTACGTGAAATAACAGGGCAGTAAGAATTCAAAAACGAACGTACTCTTCATTAATTTTCAACATTTTCTCTGCAAGGGATGTGTAAACTTTTGACCACAACTCTACAGTATATAGGATTTTAAACTTCTCATTTTAATTTTGATGCCAGCAACATTTAAAAATAATATGGGACGAAGATAAAAAAACTCTTGGGTACTTCAAAAAGAAAAACAGTTCTCAGAACAATCTTTTAACAATCAGAACCCTCAATATACAGTACCAGTCGAAAGTTTGGAAACACATGACTGAAATGATTTTAAATATCATAAAAAATGTTTGAAATAAATTTTCCAGATAAAAATATAATTGTGCGAACGTCAATTTCTTTCATTAGATAATAAAAATTGTATTTATTAACATATACACATACACACATTATTGCTAAAATATAAGGTATTGTTTATTTATTTTAGATGCTTTTAGTCACAACATAATTCATAGTTACAAATGTGTAGTTCCGTGGTTTTAATGAGGAAGCAAAAGAGGAATGCAACAAACGAGAAATAGAGAATAAATACAAAATTATCAAAAGTGCAATACCAAAGGAATGGA
>CM017914.1:20536009-20546009 GCA_008369825.1 Triplophysa tibetana | reverse complement strand
AATGGATATTCCGGTACTTTTTCATATGGATCATAATACAGATGAAAAGAGTAAGCACAATAATGAAGATAAAGGAAAGACGGATGGAGTAACTAAGTCCAGCAGGAAGAAAAGACTTCTAAAGGTATTGCCAGTTTTAAAAGAATCAACAAGAAAAAAAGGGGGGCTCAGTAAAGACTTTATAAAAAATAGATTCGAGAGTTTGAAGGACTTGGAGGACTCGAGCGATTAAGAAGGTTTTTAATGAATGTGATTTTGTTTCTTGTTTTTATGGCTTTAAGCTTTGTCACTTTTAATGCAAGAGGTCCCTCAGACCTTAACAAATTTGACAAAGTGAAAGAAATGTTTAAAAACGAGGATGTGATATTGTTGCAAGAAACAAATTGGAGAGAAAAGCACATAGGTGAAATAAGGAAAAGATGGAATGGTGTTTTGTTATATAATAATGAAGTTAAGAGAAGCGGCAGAGGGGTGGCTTTTCTAATAAGAGAAAACAAAAACATTATTTGTAAAGAGATTTACAAAGATGACATTGGTAAATGCTTAGCGGTTGAAATGGATTATGAAGACAGAAAATTTGTGGTGGTAAATGTTCATGCGCCCAATGAAGAGAAAGAAAAGAAGTCTTTTTTTAAAGTTTTAATTGATATCTGCACAAAGTATAAGAATGTTTTTTTGATGGGAGATTTTAACACTGTTTTAAGCAGATTGGACATAGCGGATGGAATGGTTTTTAAACTGGATCTGGGAAGGAAAGAACTGTTATCTTTGATGCAAATAACGATTTGTTAGACATATGGAGAGAAAAGAATGGGAAAAAGAGACAATATTCGAGAAAACAAAGAGTTGGGAATTTTATTTGCCAAAGCAGAATAGATTTGATTTTAAGTTCAAGGAACGCTGAAGGTTTTATTGACAAAGTGAAATACGAGGAAACGAGTTTAAGCGATCACAGATCGATGCATATGACAATAGATTGGAGCACGGTTAAAAGAGGTCCAGGTGTGTGGGTTTTAAATGCGGAGGTTTTAAAAAGAGAAAATTACGTTTTAGAGATAATAGAGCTTATAGCGGAAGAAAAAGGTAATCCGATGTATGTAGAAGATAAAAGATTGTGGTGGGAAAATGTGAAGTACTTAGTGAAAACCCATACGATAAGATTTTGTAGATTAATTGAAAACTGCAAGAGATATACTGAAAAAGAATTAAAAGGGAATTTAGAAAGAGAACTAAGACATGAAAAGAAGGACATGGAAAAGATAAAAGAGTTAGAAGGTAAACTTAAGGATATAGAAGAAAAGAAATATGAAGGGGCAAGATTGAGAAGTAAAGCTCAATATGTAATCGAAGGAGAAAAATGTACAAAGTTTTTCTTTGATATGGAAAGAAGGAAAGGAATGTCTGAAACGATAAAACTAATCAAAAAAGAGAACGGAGAAGAACTGGAAAGTAATGAAGAAATTTTAAAAGAAATGAAAAGATATTATGAACTGTTATTTACAACTGAAGGAGTGCAGGATGGAAAAGAAGAGATGTTGAAACACATAAAAACGAAAGTAGGAAAGGAAGACAAAGCAGATTGTGATAAAGACATAAGTGAAGAGGAAATAGAGAGAGCAATAAACGAATTAAACAGAAAGAAAAGTCCAGGAATAGATGGTCTGGGGAGTGAATTTTATATTATTTTTAAGGATATCTTAATAAAGATTTTAAAGGAAGTGTATGAAGAGATTTTTAAGAAAGGACAAATGAATTTAAGAATGGGTATGGGGTTGATGAAATTATTGTACAAAAAAGGTGAAAAGACCAAATTAAACAATTATAGACCGATAACAATGTTAAATACAGACCTGAAGATTTTATCTAAGATTTTAGCAAACAGACTAAAATAAATACTGCCGAGCATTATTAAGACTACTCAAGTGTATGGTGTGAAAGGAAGAGATATAGCAGACACGACGATAAGTATAAAAGACACAATAAGGTACATGAAGGAAAAAAACATTGGAGGCTATGTGATAAGTTTGGATTTTGAGAAAGCTTTTGACAGAGTGGAACATGGCTTTTTATTTGGAGTTTTAAAGAGTTTTGGTTTTGGAGAGCGTTTTATCAAATGGGTTAAAATTTTATACAAAGGTGCTGTAACAAGAATAAAATGTAACGGTTTTTTAACAAAATGTTTTAAACTGACAAGATCCATAAGGCAAGGGTGTCCAATGTCTGCTTTATTGTATTCTTTGGTTGCGGAGCCTTTGGGACTGGTTATCAAGCAAGAAATAGGCATAAGGGGAATTACATATGAAGGAAATGTCGCAGGTGAAAAATGTTTTCAATATGCTGATGATACCACAATTATAGTGAAAGATGTCGAAAGTGTTAAAAAAGTGATTGAATTTGTCAAGAGTTTCTGTGAAATATCAGGAGGAAAAGTAAATGAAGACAAAACGGTGTACATGAGACTGGGGGAGGTGCAGGATTTGACAAGTTATTTTCATTTTAAAGAAGTCAAAGAAATCAAGATTTTAGGTGTTTTAATGGGTGAAGATGAAAAGGAAGTAAACGAAAAGATGTGGGAAGGCATTTTAGGAGACATCGAAAGAAGGCTGAACTTATGGAAATTAAGAACGATATGTCTTAAAGGGAAGGTTTTAATCTTTAATGTTTTAATGGTGTCAAAATTGTGGTATATATTATATGTGTCACCATTGCCTTTGTGGGTTGAAAAAAGATTGAAAAGATGTTTTTTAAATTTTCTATGGGGAGGGAAACCTCCGAGGATCGCATACAACACGTTAATTGGAGCAGTAGAAAACGGTGGTTTGGGATTGATTGATGTTAGAGAAAGGAAAAACGTTTTGAGAGTGAAAATGGTAAAAAAATATTTGGATGATGGAATTGAAACCGTATGGAAAAAAACTATGAATTATTTCCTAAACAAATGTGGGAATTTTAATTTGGGAGACAACATTTTATGGATGAAAACCAAGAAATGGATGACAGATAGTCTGCCTGACTTTTACGAGGAGTGATGGGGAAAAAACGTTGATCTTCACGCTCAAAAAATTGCTCAGACAAGGAAGGTCCAGGTGTCAAAGTTTCAACTTTATTTGTACAAGTCAAACAAAGTGAGATGTCCCAAGTCTCCAAAACATCTGAAAACTTGGTGTTTTCCAGCCTCTAGTTATAGTAAAACTTCCCAAAGGTGTTTCCTTTCGAAACCAATCAGGTAACTTCCCGTTATCTCTTATTTTTATTATCCAACTATCCTTGTCCGCCACCATTATTTTTAGGCAACAAGGTTTCTGGTCTAATGGTGGAATTTCAACCTTAACTCATTTTTTTAATTAAAAATGAACAGTGATACAATTTATTTGGGTCTGGCCTTCAAACCATCCCTGGATTTTGATTAGAATATGTAGTGATTGATTCTCTCATGCAAACAATCTTATCGTGACTCTAAGTTAATGCGATTTCTGACCCACTAGTAATGTGATTTTTGATTTACTAACACACTAAGTTAATGTTTACAAACATTCCTATGAATACTTCTTCACAACATCAAGTTAATGTTTAAAAACATTCTTTCATAACCAGGGTGAATGAAAGTCCCATAGCATACTGAATATGATCAGAATTTATACACAATAGGAGCTGTTAAGCGCATGGGGAACATTTTTAACGTTTGTACAGTACATTCCGCAATCTAGAGAAAACATTTTAAATCAACCTCTGTTCTTAAACAAGAACATTGTAAATAAAGAGAAAGAAGTGTTTTTTAAGAAATGGTGGGATGTGAAAATCACGAAAGTAAGAGATGTTTTATATGAGTTCAAAAAAGGATTTTTACCTGTACAGTATATTGTGGATACCATGGAAGAGGCAAAAGAGGAATATACTATACAAGACATCGTTAACAAATATGCTATAATTAGGAGCGCCATACCTGAAGACTGGATTAGACAAATCGAAAAAAGGGAACAGAGAGAACAAGAGAAACATGTGTATGTTATGTTGGATGAGAAAATACGAGATTTTAAGGATTTTACTGTGAAAATGTTATATTATGTTTTTAGAGAAGCTGTTTTTAAGAAACCTGTCTCTAACGAGTACTGGCTGCAGAAGCACAAAGATCTTACGGAGACTGACATATGGAATAACATGAAAGGGGAAATGATAGAGACGAAACTGGGAAACCTAGAATTTTTGATCAGACACAAGGCGATATTTTCAGATGTTTTACTAAACAAAATTGGGATGGAGCAAAGTGCAACTTGCAAAGTGTGTAAAGAAGTGGACGAGGGTTTTTTGCATGTTTTTTTATACTGTAAGAAGCTGGAGGTTTTTAATATGAAATGTAAATGTCTGTTTGAGAGATTGAGAGGGGATTTTAAAGGGGAAGAAATGGAATGGAACAAAATGGTGATGTTGGGTGAACACCAGAAATGTGAAAACAAAAAAGTTTTAAATGTATTAGTTATGCTGATGAAGAGTGCGATATGGGAAAGAAGAGTAGTTGCCAAAAAAGAAAAGATTGTAATGGATGTAGAACTAATGTTCAAAAGGAAGGTGGAAAACTACTTGAAATGTTTGTACTGCTATTTTAAGTACCAAGATAAGATGAATGTTTTTTATGATGTTTTTACCAAAGACGTGTGTAACATTTTTGAGGATTTAAACTGGAAACTACCTGCTGAAAATGAATAATCTTAAATAAAAATAAAAAAAAAGCAAAAAAAAAAAAAAAAGCACGTCCGCTCTCGTCTGATCTCGGAAGCCAAGCAGGGTCGGGCCTTGTCAGTACTTGGATGGGAGACTACCTGGGAATACCAGGTTCTGGAAGCTTTAGTTCTTTAATGTATTGTGGCCTTTTGTCCGCTTTGTTTATGAGGAGAGCTCGGGTGCATTCAGCTATCGCTTACGGCCACACTAACTTGAGCACGCCCGCTCTCGTCTGATCTCGGAAGCCAAGCAGGGTCGGGCCTGGGCAGTACTTGGATGGAAGACCACCTGGGAATACCAGGTGCTGTAAGCTTTAGTTCTTTAATGTATTGTGGCCTTTTGGCCGCTTTGTTTATGAGGAGAGCTCGAGTGCATTCAGCTATCGCTTACGGCCACACCACCCTGAGCACGCCCGCTCTCGTCTGATCTCGGAAGCCAAGCAGGGTCACACCACCCTGAGCACGCCCGCTCTCTTCTGATCTCTGAAGCCAAGCAGGGTCGGGCCTGGTCAGTACTTGGATGGGAGACCACCTGGGAATACCAGGTGCTGTAAGCTTTAGTTCTTTAATGTATTGTGGCCTTTTGGCCGCTTTCTTTATGAGGAGAGCTCGGGTGCATTCAGCTATCGCTTACGGCCACACCACCCTGAGCACGCCCGCTCTCGTCTGATCTCGGAAGCCAAGCAGGGTCGGGCTTGGTCAGTACTTGGATGGGAGACCACCTGGAAATACCAGGTGCTGTAAGCTTTAGTTCTTTAATGTATTGTGGCCTTTTGGCCGGTTTGTTTATGAGGAGAGCTCGGGTGCATTCGGCTATCGCTTACGGCAACACCACCCTGAGCACGCCCTCTCTCGTCTGAGCTCGGAAGCCAAGCAGGGTCAGGCCTGGTCAATACTTGGATGGGAGACCACCTGGGAATTCCAGTTGCTATAAGCTTTAGTTCTTTAATGTATGGTGGCCTTTGACCGCTTTGTTTATGAGGAGAGCTCGGGTGGGTTCAGCTATCGCTTACGGCCACACCACCCTGAGGCGCTAGTGAGCAAAACAGGAAGTGAGTTGTCGTGTTTTGAAAAGGAAGTGGGGAGATTTTGTTTGGAAAGAAGTGTAACAGTTTGTGTAGCTCTTTCCCCAAACAGCTTTGTGCTGTTTGGGGCACTCCTTGAGGTGGTTTGAGCCAAAAAAAAAAAAAAAAAAAAAAAAAAACACCTGACTGATAAAATGGAGAAAAACAAAGAAATACACATGCGGGTCACGAGAGAAATCCGAGACGAAAACATATCAAGACAACGAAACTATGAGAAAAAGTTAACAGTGTCGGTAGAAATCGTGGGAGATGAAAGAGTGACGATGATGGAATTACTAAGGAAAGTAAAAGAAGAGTGTGGAGAGGTGATAGGCTGTAGATACAAAAGCCCAAAGGAATACGAATTGACAATGCGGGAGGAGAAAGGCAAAGATAAAATACTAGATGGACTAAAAATAAGAAACGGGAGCATTATGGCAAAGGATATTAACAACAGTGAGACTGTAGTCTCCTTCCTAAACCTGCCAACTTACATCACGGATGACGAAATAATAAGGAAGCTAAAAGATTGGGGAGTGACAGCTGCATCTACAATTAAAAGAAGAATGTGGCCCGGGACTGAGATTGCGGACGGAACGAGGTTCCTGAAAGTTACATTTACAGAGACTGTCAAATCTCTCCCTTATTCAACGAAGTTCGAGACTACGGGAGGAACTGAATACTTCAGAGTAATACATGATAGACAAGTAAAGGTTTGCCGCTTGTGCATCCAGCCTGGTCATATAGTAAAGGACTGCCCGAATTTTAAATGTTTCAAATGCGGCAAACAAGGACATTATGCACGCGAGTGCAACAGTGGAAATTGTGGTGTGTGCAGGATGAAAACCGAACTGTGTGTATGCAGAATAACAGAAGAAGACAATGAGGAGGACGATATGGGGAGCTCCACGGATCTGTACGGTGGCATGGAGGAGACCCTAACAGATGAAGAGAGAGAAGCAGAATGGAGTGAACTGGACATATCGGTAGGGAGATGTTCTGGAGAAAAAGAAAGCAGCAGGAGAGAAGACAAAGCAAACAAAATGACGGAAAGAGAACCGACAGCCAAGTGTGATGGGATAAACAAAAAAGAGGTCAACAACAACCAAAATGGAGTAGAATCTCAAAAAGTTAAAATGATGACAGAGAGCCGAAACGAAAGAGCGGAAGAGGGAGACGATCAAATGATGGTAAAAGAGACTCCCTGGATAAACCGAGAGGACGAAACGGACAACAATGAAAACACTACTAAGATACTTAAAAGGAAAATAAAAGAGAGCGAAGAAAGCAACGCCAAAAAGTAGGATGTTAAAACTTTCTAATATGACACACTCATGTTATCTAGGTTTTTATTTTACTTATATAATAATTGTCATGAATGAAATATTAAGCATTGCCTGTTTAAACTGCAACGGACTAAGAGACATGGGTAAGTTTAAGCAGGTAATCACAGAAATACAAACTGATATAATATGTCTGCAAGAAACAAACTGGACGGATGATTTATTGATTAACATAAAAAAAGTCTGGGAAGAACATATCTATGTAAATCATGGAAACCAAAGAGCCTGTGGGGTAGCAATATTGATTAAAAGAGGGAGAATGTATAATGTTCAACAAATACATAATGATGGTAAAGGGAGGTTATTGGGAATAGAGTTTAAACTTCAAAAAGACACAATTAGATTAATCAATCTTTATGCACCAAACGTTGAAACAGAAAGAAAAGAGATTTTCACGAATTTGAAACCTTTATGTACAGAGAACTGTATAGTTGTGGGGGACTTTAATGTAAAGTGTACAAGACTTGATATGTCTAAAAGTGCTTGTTTTAAATCGGATACTTCCAGAAAGAGTTTAAAACTACTAATGCAGAGTAAAGGTATGGTAGATGCCTGGAGAGAGGAAAATCCTTACAAAAGAGAATTTTCAAGAAGACAAATGGTGATGGGAATTCTCAAACAAAGCAGAATAGATTTATGTTTAGTTAAAAGAGAAATGATACAGTATATAAGGGGCGTGAAGTATAACTTTTCAGGAATAAGCGACCATGCTGTAATGACAATAAAAATGGGTGGGAATATGAAAGCAAAGGGCGGAGGTACGTGGTGTTTAAATTCTTCATTATTAAAGGAAGAAACTTACAAAAAAAGCATAGAAAAGTACATCAAAAATGAAATGGAAAATCCTTTATACGAAGAGAATGTATGTGAGTGGTGGGAAATATTGAAAGAGAAAGTTAAAAAAAAAAGTATGAGATATGCAAAACAGCGAAATCATATGGCAAACTGCAATTTAGACACCCTGCACAAGATACTAAAGGAAGAAGCAGAAAAGATAGAAAATAATCCAGAACATAAGAAAGACCTTTTTTGCCGGACAAAAAATGAAATAGAAGCGTATGGGAAAGAAAAATGCAAAGGCGCAATTGTGAGGAGCAGGGCGTTATATGTATTAGAGGGGGAAAGAAGCACAAAAATTTTTTTGAACTTAGAGAAGAAAAAACAGAAAAATAAGTTTATAACAGAGCTGGAAAATGAAGAAGGAGGAAAAGTTACAGACTATGTAGAAATAATAGAAAAAGTAGAAGCTTATTATAAAAAACTATTTAAGAAAGAAGATGTTAGAAAAGAACATGTACACAAGGTTTTAAACACAGTAAACACTTGCCTCACTGAAGAAGAAAGGAACTTATGTGAGGGTGACATAACCATAGAGGAAATAGAAGGAGCAATAAAACAAACAAAGCCAAATAAAAGCCCCGGATCAGATGGTTTAACGCATGAGTTTTATAAGACTTTTCTTAAAACAATGGCACCGATATTGTTAAATCTATTTAGAAGTATGGAGGAAAAAAAGAAAGTACCAAAATCAATGGGTCTGGGGATGATTACCATTCTTTTTAAAAACAAAGGAAGTTCACTTAAACTGGAAAATTATAGGCCCTTAAGTCTTTTAAATACAGAATATAAAATTTTAACAAAAATATTAGCCAATAGAATCAAGAGAGTAATAGGGACTATAATAGCACCAACCCAAGCATACAGCATTCCAGGAAGGGATATAACAGACACGATCTGCACAATAAGGGACATTGTAGGAAGCATAAGAAATGATAGTGAAGGCGGAGTGATTTTAGGTGTAGATTTAAACAAAGCTTTTGACAGAGTAGAACATTATTACATGGAACAAACAATGAGAAAATTTGGTTTTGGGGAGAGAATTATAAAATGGATAAATTTGCTCTATAGTAATGCAGAAAGTTGCGTAAAAATTAATGGTGTTTTGACAGACCCATTTCCACTAGAACGATCGGTGAGACAGGGATGTCCGTTGTCTGCGTTGTTATATTCAATCTCGGTCGAACCATTGGCAATAATGGTCAAAGCAGATGAAGAGATACGAGGAATAAAAATACCAAATGGCGGAGTCAGCGTTATACTCCAATACGCAGACGACACAACATTTACAGTGAAAGATACAAAAAGCATTGAAAGAATAATGGAACATATTGAATTATACGGGAAAGCGTCAGGTGCAAAGGTCAATATCGAGAAGTCCGAAATAATGAGTATAGGTGGAGTAGACTTGAGCATGTGTGATATACCTTTTAAGATCACAAATGAGTATATGAACATTTTGGGAGTTAATATTGGAGTGGATGCGAATGAAGCAAGAGATGCTACATGGACTGGGATCTTAAATAAAATAAAACAAGTACTTCAGTTTTGGAAATTAAGAGAACTAATGCTAAGAGGTAGAGTAATAGTTGCAAACTCTCTACTGTTATCCAAATGTACCTATATAATGGGTGCAATTGATCTACCACAATGGGTATTAAATGAGATGACTGATATATTGAATGACTTTGTATGGAGAGGAAAAGGTGTTAAAATAGCAAAGAAAACCCTAATAGCTGACTATAAGGAAGGAGGATTAAAATTGATTGACTTAGAGGTTAAAAAGAAAGCAATAAGGGTAAAAACAATGAAAAAGTTTTTGAATGACAAAGTAGACCATGGATGGAAAGGTTTTATGAAAGATGTGTTGGATAAAAGCAGTGGATGCGGAGAAGAGGGTGTTTTTATGGCCCTGAAACATCCAATGTATGGAAAAATGCCACAGTTCTATCAAGAAGTGCTTTGCGCATGGGCAGAAGTTGTAGTAAACATACAATATGAATGTGAAAACATAAACCAAATACTAAAGCAACCTTTA
>CM017914.1:20526009-20531009 GCA_008369825.1 Triplophysa tibetana | reverse complement strand
CGAATGAGAACGGGCAGGAGCATGAAAGATACAATAATGAAGATGAAGTAGCAGAAAACGGAACCACAGAAGAAAGAAACAAAGGAAAAGGAGGAAAAACGGTCACAGAGGAACAAATAGTAAAGATAATTTCGACGAAAGATCAGGTGCAACCAAACACAAAAGGAGAAAAGATGGACAAAGAAATTGGAGTACAGCAACAAGAGAATACAACAGAGGGTGAGCAGACAGAAGAAGTAACAGAACAAGGGAATAAAGAAACACCAATAGATAAAGAGGAAGGAATAGCAACGCAATTAAACAACGTGGAACACTTAGAAAGGGACATGGACAAAGTCAAAATAAAGTGTGGAGAAACGATGGAGAAGGACAGTCAAATGGAAGTGGAGACAACGGGAGCGGAGGGAAATGGGCAACTAAAGACGGATGACGACGGAGAAACAGAAAGTGATGAACAAAAGATGGACAGCAGTGATAGAGGGCCAAGAGAAAATATAAGAAGAAAAATGAAGGTAAAACCAAATTTGAAATGTGCAAGAAAAAAGGCAAAAGGTTACATTATTGGAGTTTTAAGAGGACTGGAAAGAGAAAATGATATATAATGCATATTAAGTATTTATTTTTCCTTTTACTTTTAATTGTTTTAAATTGCGTTACATTTAATGCAAGAGGACTAATGGACAAGAGAAAATTTGAAAAAGTACAAGAAAAATGTAAAGGTCAAGACATTATTGTATTACAAGAAACAAACTGGAATGACAAAGTGATGATCGATTTTAAAAAGAAATGGGATGGAGGGATTTTTTATAACAACGGAGATGGGAGATTTGGAAGAGGGGTGGCAATTTTGATGACTAATAGAGTTTTTAAAGAAAGCAAAGTTTTATACAAAGACAATAAGGGAAAGTGTTTAGCGGTTGAAATAAAATTTGAAGGAAGAGTTTTCATTTTAGTAAATGTGCATGCACCAGTGGAGGAGAAAGAAAAGAAAGAATATTTTAAAGATTTAAGAAATATAGTGAAAAAGTACAAAGAAATTATAATGATTGGGGATTTTAACACTGTTTTTAGTAAACAAGATATGGCTGAAGGAATGGTTTTTAAAAGTGACACGGGGAGAAAAGAATTAAAAGCTTTAATGGAAGAAAATAACATAATAGATGTTTGGAGAGAAAGAAATGGAAGAAAAAAAGATTTTTCAAGAAGACAAATAGTGGGGAGTTTTGTATGCCAAACAAGAATTGACTTTGTTTTATGTAGCAGAAATGTGGAGAATTTTATCGAAAAGATAAAATATGAGGAAACCAGTTTTAGCGATCATAAGTTTTTATTTTTTAAATTAGACTGGAGTAAAATGATAAGAGGACCGGGAGTATGGATTTTAAACACACAGATTTTAAATAATGAAGATTATGTTGAAAAGATAAAAGAAATCATAGAAAAAGAAAAGGAAAATGGAATGTATGAAGAGGATAAGAGAATATGGTGGGAGAATGTAAAATTTATAATAAAGAAATTCTCTATTGATTACTGCAGATTAATACAGAAATGTAAAAGGTACAAAGAAAGAGAAATTAAAGAAAGTTTGGAAGTGGAATTGAAGAAAGAAAAACAAAATATAGACAAGATAAAGGAAATCGAGGGAAAACTAAAAGAGATAGAAGAAAAACAATATGAGGGAGCGAGGCTTAGAAGCAAAGCAAAATATGTGGTTGAAGGAGAAAAATGTACAAATTTTTTTTTCGATCTTGAAAAGCAGAAAGGGAGATCTGAAACGATAAAGGAAATAAAGGGGAAAAATGGAGAAATTGTAGAAGGGAATGAAAAGATTTTAGATGAAATAAGGGATTTTTATGAAGATCTTTTTAATGCAAGGGGAGTGGAAGAAAAAGAAAAAGAGAAAATATTAAATCAGATAAAAATAAAAGTAAGGGATGAAGATAAAGAAGAGTGCGAACAAGAAATCAGAGAAGAGGAAATTGAAAAAGCAATAGAGGAACTGAATAAAAGGAAAAGCCCAGGAATAGATGGTTTGGGATCTGAATTGTATGTGTGTTTTAAAGGAGTTTTAATCAAGATTTTGAATGAAGTTTTTAAAGAGATTTTTGAAAAAGGAGAAATTAATGAAAGAACAAGGATGGGACTTATGAAATTGATATACAAAAAGAAGGGAGGACAAGAAGATTTGAAAAATTACAGGCCAATAACAATGCTAAACACAGACATAAAAATTTTAGCCAAGGTTTTAGCAAATAGATTAAAAGATGTAATACCGAACATAATTCAAACAAACCAGGCATATGGAGTAAAAGGAAGAGACATTGCTGATACAACGATGAGTATAAGAGACATAATATGGTTCATGAAGGACAAAAAAGAAGAAGGATATGTAATAAGTCTGGACTTTGAGAAAGCATTTGATAGGGTGGAGCATGAGTATTTATTTGACGTTTTAAAAAGGTATGGGTTTGGAGAGGTTTTTACAAAATGGATTGAGATTTTATACAAAGGAGCAATAACAAGGATTAAATGTAATGGTTTTTTAACAGAATGTTTTAAAATCACAAGGTCGATTAGGCAGGGGTGTCCACTTTGAGCCTTACTATACTCGCTCATTTCAGAACCGTTGGGAATAACTATAAAAAAAAAAAGAGAAATTGTAGGAATAGAAATCGAAAACAGTAAGGGAAAAGGAAAAATTTTCCAATACGCAGATGACACGACAATCATTGTAAAAACGAAAGAAAGTGTAAAGGAAGTAATGAAAATTGTAAATGAATACTGTAGAGGGTCTGGAAGTAAAATAAATGAGGATAAAACAATGTATATGAGATTGGGAAAGGCACAGATTTTAACAGATTGTTTTAATTTCAAAGAAGTGGAGGAAATGAGGATATTGGGTATTTTAATGGGGACAAATGAGAAGAAAACAAGAAGTGATATGTGGGAACAACTGATAACAGAGATAGAGAGGAGGTTAAATTTTTGGAAACTGAGGAATCTAAATTTGAAAGGGAAGGTTTTAATATTAAATGTTTTAATGGTTTCAAAATTGTGGTACGTGCTATATGTTTCCGAAATGCCTGTATGGATGGAAAAAAGGTTGAAAAGATGTTTTACTGATTTTTTATGGGACGGGAAACCGGCAAGAATAGCCTATAACACGATTTTAGGGGATTTGAAAAAGGGAGGTCTGGGTTTAATGGATGTGGAACAAAGGAAAAATAGCTTGAGAGTAAAAATAGTCAAGAAATATTTACAAGAAGACACCAAAACGGAATGGAAGGAAACAATGAAGTACTTTTTAAACAAGTGTGGGTCTTTTAAAATAGGAGATGGGATTTTATGGATGAAAACGAAAAGTTGGATGACTGAAGGATTACCTGAATTTTATAGAGAAATTTTAAGTGGTTGGGGAAAGTTTTTATCAAAAGTTCAAACCAACCCTCAAGGGAGAGAAAACATTTTAAATCAACCTCTGTTCCTAAATGGCAACATTTTAAAAGAAGAGAAAGAAATATACTTTAAGAAATGGATGGAAGTGGGAATAACAAGGGTGAGAGATGTTTTGTATGAATTTAAAGAGGGGTTTTTACCAGTACAATGTGTTATAGATGCAATGGAGGAGGCAAAAGAAGAGTACAGTAAACAAGACATAATAAACAAATATGAAATAATTAAAAAGGCTATACCCAAAGAATGGATTGAAAGAATAGAGTGTATGGAAAAAGAACCACAAGAAAAAGGGATTTATGTAAAGCAAGGGGGGGAACTGTTTGATTTTAAGACATACACAATCAAAATGATTTACTGTGGGTTTCGAGATGACGTTTTTAAAGAGCCAATTGCAAACAAGTACTGGGTACAAAAATTTACAGATTTAAAAGAAGATAGCATATGGAGAAACATGAGCGGAAGATGTCTGGAAACAAAATTGGAATGTTTAGAGTATTTTATAAGACACAAAGTTGTTTTTACCGATGTAATTTTAAATAAGATTGGGATGGAACAAAGTGCTGTATGTAAAGTGTGCAAAGAAAAAGAAGAATGGCTTTTACATATGTTTTTATATTGTAAAGAACTGGAAGGATTTTTTGAAAAATGTAAATGTGTGGTTAAGGATCTGACTGAGGAGCGGGAAGAAAATATAATGGGATGGGACAGAGTGGTGATGTTTGGATGGGAAAAGAAAAGTGTTAACCAAAAGTTTATAAATGTGTGGATAATTTTAATGAAAAGTGCTATATGGGAAAGAAGAACCATAGCTAAAAAGGAAAAAACTGTTGTGGATGTCTGGGCTGTTATGAAAAGGAAAACAGAATTGTACATGAAAAGACTGTATGAGTATTTTAAATGGAAAAAACTTTTAAATGACTACTATAATGTTTTTACGGAACAAGTATATTGTGTTTTGAAAGCTTTTAAGTGAAAATTTCCAGAAAAGGACGAAGATTTTTGAAAATTGTATGTTCACATGGTTTGGTTTGGGTTAATATTACTGTGTTTGGTTTAAATGTTCATGTAAAAAAAAAAAAAAAAAAAAAGCACGCCCGCTCTCGTCTGATCTCGGAAGCCAAGCAGGGTCGGGCCTGTTCAGTACTTGGATGGGAGACCACCTGGGAATACCAGGTGCTGTAAGCTATTAGTTCTTTAATGTTTGGTGGCCTTTGGCTGCTTTGTTTGTGAGGAGAGCTGGGGTGCATTCAGCTATCGCTTACGGCCACACCACCCTGAGCACGCCCGCTCTCGTCTGATCTCTGAATCCAAGCAGGGTCACACCACCCTGAGCACGCCAGCACTCTTCTGATCTCGGAAGCCAAGCAAGGTCGGGCCTGGTCAATACTTGGATGGGAGACACCCTGGGAATACCACGTGCTGTAAGCTTTAGTTCTTTAATGTATGGTGGCCTTTTGGGTTAGGGTCAGTGATTGCTGCATTGGAAACACCTGTGAGCGGCGTCCAAATATGTACGCGTCCATGGCCGTAATATATAGCCAATG